>BMAO01024875.1:0-111273 GCA_019973975.1 Trichonephila clavata
CGAGTAATTTTATAGCAGAAGTTGCGTTTTCAGCTGACATTTTGATCGGATTGCGAAAGTTGTCCCTTTTATTCCGAAAAAGTAGTTAATGTCAAAGGTATCTTTTTTTTGTATGTTAATGAAGACCTTAGAAAATTAATTGATTATTTATTTTAAATAAATAGTGTATGTAATTAATCCTACAGTTGAATATCTTTAATTAATTAATTAGACCTAACGGATTAAATTTCCCAAAGTTGAGTATTTTGTTTATGTAGATACCTTAATTTTCAATGTAATGTTTTAAAATGAAATGGCATTGACAAGACAGTCCTTTGAAATAGTAAATACAATTTATTGAACTTTTAACACATAGCGTTCCAACATAACACAAAGCAGACAAGAAGACACAAACACAAACTAGCTGCAGCCGATTACATGACGATAAACAAAGACAGAAGAGGAAAGAGGGCAGTCTCCAGAAATCTCAGCGTATATATAGGCAGCTCAAATCACATGATCTGAGTGGGTGGATAGATGTAGTTCAAAATACTCTCGTTAGGCGGCTGGCTAACTTATTACTAAGACGTGGGTTTTGAAGGGAGGGGCCATAGGTAATTAAATTTATTAAAGAATAAACTGATGGGGAATATTGCATATAGTATATAATATACTATATATAATCAAAATTTCTCTACAAGAGAGAGATGAATAAACATGACTAAAACTGAAAAGAATTTAAATTGCTAGATAACCAGACAACAGAATTTAAAATGAAATATGAAAAATTAAAATAATAGAGTTAAATACAAAAAATATAAAAGAATGGATGCTACAGTATTATCAGCATTGCTGACTTAGGACAGCTTATATATATATATACATAGCTTATATATATATATATATTATATATATATATATTATCCAATAAATTGTGCAGAAAAAGCAGGTGGTATGGGTGTGTAAAAATTATGCATCATACAAATTAATTGAATAGTAGTATTAAAATAGACAAATTCACTTAGGCACTATCTAATGATTAAAATTACACATTAGATTTGATAATGGTCAAGAAAACATTAGATTCGAATTCGAATAGATGATTCAACTATTCACAATCACAGCATTTCTTTTCCCTTCAGAAAGCCGTAACAAATTATAAGACATCAAACCATTAATTTTAAGTGGAGCATAATTAGAAACCCGCATCATCGATTAGAAAGGCTGCAATAATGCATTAATTCACGATTTAATTGCGAAGTAAAGTTTGCGGTAGAAATATCTAAATTAAATTAGCTATTTGTTTAAAGGTCAGATTGAAGTAGGCGTAGGTAAATTTTTTATTTCTTCCCTTTAGCTTATACAATTAGGTCATTACTCAGAATTTCATACGAACCCCCTATTCCCAAGAACTAATTTAATTAAAATATCTTTCCAAGTACATGATAATCCTTTTAAACTTGTTATGATCTTCGAGAGTTACGAATACATCAAAGAGGATAAAACTGCGAGGAAAGAGATTATACGTTCCTCGAATCGTTTCATTGATTTACACTAATATTTAGCGACAGGGCGAGATCAAATATTTCCTTAGAAATCCAGATGAAAGTCCTTTGAACTTTTAAAATTGATCATATTACAGTAAGATCTCTTTAAAACGTTTATAGAAAATATCCAAGACCACTCCTATTTTTCAGTTTAAGAAATTTGAAGCATACTATGTCTCATTGACATCGATAACTAAATTTGTTATAGGGTGAGGTAAATAAAATTAGCCGGGGAGAGCAGAGTTACAGATTACAAAAAAACACGGCAAAGGAAAGGATATAGTTTGATAACTTGCTAATAGCAGATGTTCAAAATAACCACTATTCCTCTCTTGGCACCTTTGGGACCTGGTCAGTTTATTGCGGAAGGCAGATCGAAGCTGGACTGCTGGAATTACTGCAGTTTCATCAGATATGCTCTGTTGCAGTTCTTGAAGACTATGGAAGAGTTGTTTAGACTGAAACTTAGATGTGTGAGACTTAGATTTTCGGATACACCTTAGACTTGAGGGTTTCCCTCAAAATTTTATCGCCCACTGACAGACCAGGTGACCTGGGTGATCCACCAGGGCCGGATCCAGACTAACCTCTGATATCAACTCTGTCAGGAGTGGAGTTGTGTAAATGGGATCCATGGTTCAGAGGGGTGTATGGTCAGCTGTACCATCCTGTTGGAAGTATATGTAGATCTTTTCCTCTTAGTTTATGCTGCCACAAATGAATTCAAAATGTTGTAAACGTAACAAACGCTCTAAATGTATCATCTGATGAAAGAAGATGGAACCAATAAAGCGGCTTGCACATACAACACACCAAACACAATTCTTCTGAATTACGTGAATTTTCCGCTGTCCAGAACCTGTCTTTCTGTGACTTGCCATAACCTCTCAGGTGAAACCAGGTTTCATCAGAGAAAAGATCCATGTCCAAACCATGCATTGTTATCTCAGTAAACAGCTTGGTGTGCGCGTCACATTCACGTCTTATCTACTCGTCCGGGCCACTTTTATTTGCCACAAAACGTCATAAAATTTCTTAGGGCATTGTGCCTCTTTGCAAAAGTAGACCCCACATGTTAAACTTTTAAGTACAAAGTATATGGTATATATAGGTTGTCAAGTATTCGTACAAACGTTATACAATCTCATAAATTTAGCCCAAACCATTTTGACCGACGGTCGCCTTTCATTTAAATGATGGTATATGGTGGTAGGCCTAGGCATAGACGTGTTCGTTCGACATGACATAATAATGAAATCTTGTTATTGTTGCCAGTTGACATATAGTTCAAGATTCCCATTATTTTGGGAAATATGACCTGTAATAACATTTGACGACTAATATTATTCAAATCATGATCTTATACAGGTCGAGACGAAACCTCCTTCCAAATGTTGGTGCCCGGGCCCAGTTGGCCTATTCCTTAAAACGTCCCTGGCTCTAAAAAGTTTTCCGATGAGTAAGAGCTTATGAATTATTCTTCACACAAAAATTTGCTGGTTAAATATATTACCTTTCAAAGAATGGGGGAAACTTCTTAATCAGCTAGATGAAAAAGTTTTTTAAATACTGATCATTTCTAATTTAAATGACTCAAATGTATTATAAGGAAGGGGAGGGCTTCCGATTTGCATTTGGCGATTTTTATATAGATATCATGATGAAATAACAAATTCATTTGGGCTTCCGGACACCTGTCGTTAAGTGAAGTAGTTTGGTGATCATTTTTGATCGGCAAAAGAAATTGACATCGCCAAGGCCCTCACCCCCTATACTACACTTTAACCATTTAAATTAAAGGGTTCCCAGAATTAAAGGGAAATATACTTTGGACAACAACTGATATAATTAATTTCATACTGTTAGCCGTTCTAAATAGAATACACTCCACACGTAACTGAATACTTGATACCAAAGAAAACTCAGCAATGAAAAGTTGAAAAGTATGAACAACCATGAAGTTCAATCGAAGGCAACACTGTTCCTGTTCGAATTATACGAGCCAATAAAAAATTAATACATTTCAGAGTTTTATACCACCATTTTCAGTTTCGCCATTTCCTCTGGCGCTATCTTCCCAATCAGATAAGTCGTCGATGAAAAGCTATCACCATCCAATTTCCGTCGGACAGACAACATCCGTCTGGCACCGCTACCAAAGGTCTTCCCGTGCCCCAACAAGCGGTACGTGCCGCGCTAATTAATAGTATAATGGGAAGAACACGGACAAATCCATAAAAGACATCTGGAGATAATGTTCGGTGGGAGGGAAGAGGTCTTTTTAAGTCCCGTAATTACCATGCAAATCAGGTGAGGCAGATAACAAGCCAACGAACGTTCCATTGAAAAGTTTTCACAGCCTCATTGTTCGTTGCCGATTCGTAAGCGGCATGCAAAAAGTGCTACAGCAAATGGTAGTTTAGAAGCCGTTATGATTTGAACGAGGAAACGGAATTTGGGGATTGGCTGCAAATTGAAGTCGTGTTTGAGATAAAACACGGGAAAATTGCTTTTTGGTATCAACTTTTTGAACATGGAACATGTCTTTGTACTCTGTTGGGAAAAAATACGTTTTGCTTGTATTAGGCAATTGCAAACAGGCCCAGCTGGAATTATATTTAACTTAGGTCATAACAAATCAATGTATTTAAATATATATAAGAGAAAAGCGAATCTCTGCTTATGCACTTAATCATGATAGGTCTCCAGAAATATTACACCTACAGAGCTGAAATCAGGTATATATATATAACGCAATAAATTTCTAGTTTCAAATAAGTCAGAAAATTTTTTTAAAAAACTATAAATATTTTACTAAATACTATTTAATTCAAAAATACCCAATTAATTTTATTAATAGATATTTGAATAAAAAAATTTTAAATAGTAAGGATTAAATTTCCATAGTTTATAAATAGGTTATTATTAATTTTTTATTCTTTCTAGATAGTTATAGTTACCTCTAAATTCTAATTTCTAATAAAATTACTTGTTCTCTTAGTTTTTTTTTTTTAAATTATATAAATCTTAGTGTCTCAAAGATAACGGTAGTATGTTTACAATTCTTAATTTATTATTCCTATATATTCTTTCATACTTTTGCTAAGAGCTACTTTTCAGCCATTCCATTGCTTTGAATTTGCATTTGGGTCCAGAATCTGGCAATAACTTGTTTATTGTACTTAGATTTAGCTCGGGCTGTGCCTTTTTGAATGCAATTTTTAGGCAAGTTACCTTTTTCTCAAAATGGATTTAGATTTTCTATCCATTATTTTCAATAGGTTTTTGCTCAGTATTATTAACTGAAAGGGGAAAGGTTGGCTGGCTACAAAACATTTTTAACCCCAATTTTATATAATTATTTTATATATAAGCTTGTATTAGTATCTTGTCTTGACCGTTGAAGAGTTGATCAGTGATAAGTGATAACTTCGGCTGTTGAACGAGCGAGTGCTTATGAATAATCATTTACATACTTGTATTTTAGACACTGGTAGTTGTGTTTGAACGCTTTTGAAGGTGTGAGATTAATTCTGCGAATACTGCTGTTGAATTTTGTACTTCAAGGACTGTTTTCTACAATAAATTCCCATCGCTCTTAAAGAACTGTCTTGTTCTTTGCGACTGATTTGCATAAAATCCTCGAACCCCGATCAGCGTAATACTCGCATAAACTTCAAGTTCCTCAACAAAAGCTAGAGTGTGTTTTTTATTCTGTTCCGGAGATACTACTTCATTTTTTAGTTTTTCTTCTAAAAATGTTTACTTTCGTCATCCCATTTGTTAGAAAAATAATCCGTTATCCAGAAACAGAAGAACTCGCCGAAAATGATACCAACTTGGCTCGATTGCTAAGATTTCACTTAGTTTCTATTGAATAGCAGGCATAGATAATCAGCCGATGGTGTCTCAGTCGAGCCTATTGTCCGAATCTGATATAATTAAAGCTTTTCTATCAGGGGTGCAGCTACCATCGTATCTCTGATACGCCCCCCCCCCAAGCCACAGGGGCCCCAGCATAGGTAAGCGAAAAAATTGTAACATATTAAGCGACCCCAAAAAGTGTCCAAGAATTTTTTGCTTTTTATTAGTATAGATCGGGGTCGGCTACCTATCGTACACGTGCCACATGTAGCACTCTGCATTACTCTTACAAATCTGTCAATTTTTGAGTGTAGATGGAAATTGAAAAATTTATAATGGACCTTATTTGACAAACATCTTCAGAATTAGGGTCATTTACGGAATTAAGAAAAAATCTGAAAGATAAATCTAAAGGTAAATTTACACAGCTATTTTATAAATTATTCAGTGCCATTGCTGGAGAGATGTAATAGTTCGAAGAGAGAAAATTGTATGTGCTCTGCTTTTCGCTTTTGGTTCTACATATCTAAGTACTAAGTATTTCAAATGAGCAAAAAAAAAAAAGTTTATCATTTGATTGCTTAGAACCGTGTCAAATTGAAAATAACAAATTACCCCCCCCCCCCGATATTACTATATGATAGTAGGGCGATGCAAGGACTAGATTCGCATTAAAATTTTTATTTGTCTGTTTATTTAACTAGAACGAAAAAAAACACTTATGTTGTTTATTTTTTATTTTGATAAAAACGTTTAAAAATACATAATATATATATATATGTTCAATTTTAATCAATTAAAAAATTTTTGAAAAAAAAATTGTTATATTTTATGTTGTTTATTTTTATGTTAAAATACCTTTAAATGATGCAAAATCAATGTATAATAAAATCGCAAATCTTTTTTATTGACCTCTATTTTCTAACTCTGTATGCATTATCGAGGGAATCGAATTGTTTCAAAAACGTTCTACTGTGTGGCACGCTAAATCATATTGGTAGATTGGTTTGGCACGCCACAGCTAAAAGGATGCCAACCCCTGGTGTAGCTAATACAAATTAAATGTGTTGGTATTGAAGTTCCTCTCATTGACGGGCGTGAAGTCTGGGAAATAGAGTGTCTGGTCTAGTGTCATTCTCGTCATTTTAAAGGGGTTCAAAAGTATGATTCAATTGTTAATATCCCTCGTGTTGCATCAATTTGCCAAGTTAAACGATAATAAAAACAAAACGTCTGTTGCTGTCTGTTTTTCCTGATTGAATTATGCACATATATAATACAGTGGATTGCTAAAATATAAACAAAAGTTGCAAAATTAGTAAATATTACGCAAAGTGCAATCCAATTCATCAGCTTCATGAGACACGTTCTCCAAAATAATACAGCCCACGTTTTGATGCAGAGTGTGACGCTAATATACGATCAATCAATACTCAAAATATTTACTCATATAATGCGTATTTACTTACGTAATATTATCAAATATACTTTCCTACATAACTATTACTAAATTATAATGTAACGGTATAATGTGAGAACAAATGCATCGAATTATTACCATTGTATATGAAATATTCGATAGCACTATTGCATTAGTATACATTCATTACGAACTCATTAATTGAAAGTACATATTCTTCGTATAATAATCCCTCTATGGAATAAATGCAATTCATCTTACTCATAAAGAATATATTTTACTTTTCAGAAATTAACTTCTATAAGATTTTGAATTTATGTATAAAAAATTTTAATATTAAAAATTTATAATCTAAAAACTTTTTTAGTAACTAGTAACGCTCCCTGAAGTATTCGTGTACCATTTGTTATTATATAATATATATTCATTTCCATTAGTGTTAAATGTACAACCATTATACTTTAATTAAGTTCAATAGCACAGTCGAGAAAAGCATGCATAAATTTCGATGCGCAGTTTATATATCCTTTAATGAAGTGCTTCTCAAACTTTCAGTATTTGCGACCCAATATTTAAACATAATTTTTATCGCGCCCTTCTCCATACAAGTAACAATGCATTGAATTCAATAATACCATACTTTGAAGCTAAAACTACACTACTACTTTAACTTCTTAAGTGCCACCGGCGTATATAAACTTCTCGCTCAATCGGTGCGTTAAATGCTCCGGACGTATATATGCGTCTTTCCAAAGTACGATCTTTTCTGTGCACTACTATCCGAAGGCTTTGGACCTTGACAGTGTTTGCGAAGGATTTACTTATAATATCATAGGATTTCCTTATTTATTCCTTTTCTCCCCCTCCTATACGCGTGCCTACATAAAAAAACGGAGGCATTGGGAACGAAATCGCATAACTTTTAATCGGCAGTTAAGAGATTACTAAAAAAAAATCATACAAATTATCAAGATAAGTGATATATAATTTTTGTAAATAATTTTATATATGACAAGCCCATGGGGTCACTGGTAATTATTAAACATGTTCTTAATTTTAACTTGTTAAATTAATTATAAAATACATTGTGCAGTACTGATACATTTATAAGTATATTATATTAGTGCAAATGATGATTTCAGAATGTATTTTGTTTGTTTAATTTAAGTAAATTAATAATTTTTTAAAATAATCTTTTGTTTTCGACATTTCAATATGCTCGCTGCCCTTCGTAAAGTAATCAAGCCTCCCCCACCAGGGGGCACAGATTGAGAAATGCTGCATTAATGTAATTTATATTAGGTATCATGTGTGTGTATTATGTTTTAATAAAGTATGATGCATATTTGTATAAAGTCTTTATCAGTGATGGGTGACTGCATAAAAATTTAAAATACAGTAGAGGTATTCGCTGTTATATGCATATGGTGAAGATGTTATATGGTTACAACTTACCTAAGTAGAAAAAATGTTCTATTGTATAGAGATTAGATAAAATAATTTTTAAAAAATAATTTCAAAATTTTACATTGCTAAGGGTTGAATTTTCGGGAAAAAAAGGAAAAAATATTTAATTTAGATTAGATGATTTTAGACTTCAAATAAAATCATTTTTCTACAATATAAATAACCAAAAGCGATGATTATTAGTAAAAGAGTATTGAGAGTAGTAAATAGTACTATGTACACATTTTTTGCAACATTTCATAACCACGGCTCTCTTTTCACCGCCCCGTCGAATCTATCTGATCCAAACATTTTTCCATATTTCGCTTTATCTTACACTGTAATTCCGACAGTTTATATATTTTTAAAAATTTAATACCAATGTATTTGATGTTTTTTTCTTGTAGCCAATTAGTTGATGTCCTCTCATTGCAGTAAGTGTTAAAAAGTATTAAAATACCCGTTCTACTTTAATGAAAACTAATTTGATTTTGGAGCGCCCTGCTTGGGGGGCGTGATTACTCTATGAGGGGGGGGGGAGCATATTTAAAAATTGAAAATGAAAGATTATTTAAAAAATTATTATTTCACTGTAAGCAAACAAACAAAATACTTTCTGATATAATAAAATATGAAATACACATTACACTGATATAATACACTTTTAAATGTATCAGTACTGCACAATGTGTTTTATTATTAATATAACTGTCGCGAACGAAACGAATTTTGTAGTTCAATTTCAGTGGCGCTGTAAGCGCATTCCTTTTTGTTTTGCTTTTTTGCTTCTGTATTATCTTCTTTTGCTTTTGCTTTTTTTGCTTCTGTATTATCTGCTTCTGCTCTGCTTTTGCTTCTGTATTTTGCTTCTGATCTGTAGTAGGAGTAGTACGAGTGGAGCCCACTCGAACAGACATGTATCAGTTAGCAGTTTTCCTTCATTAAATCTTTTTTACATCAAAAAGGACTCTGATTAACTCATAAGAATAACAGAATTGAATTTTAGGTCGAGCTCATCCCGGGCAATCGAAGAATAAGGTAAGTGAAACCTTTTTCTTTCTTAGAATTTATCGAAATTGAATTGAATTTGAACTCTTCATTGTTTATCACAATAACAAAACTAAGTTAAGAACAAGTTTAATAACTAACAGAGACCCCATGGGCTTGTATTAACGCTTGTCTTGATAATTTGTACGATTTATAACTAATTCCTTAACGTCCGATTAAAAGTTACGCGATTCGCTCCCCATTGCCATCGTTTTTCAAGTAGATGCGTGTACTTTGATGGGTTGGGGGGGGGGTGTAGCGAAGGAATAAAAATAAGCAAGTCCTCTGAAATAAGTAAATTCTTCGCAAACACTGTCAAGGTCCTTTTACTGTATTCCAAAACCTTCGGAATAATTTTATGATAGCAGTGCACAGAAAAGATCATACTTCAGAAAGACGTATATATACGTCCAGAAAAGTAATGCTTTAGCTGAGCGAGACGTTTATATATGTCGGTGGCGCATAAGAGGTTAAAGTCGTATTGTAGCTTTTGTGTCAAAGTATAGTATTATTGATTTCAATACATTGAAATAGAATGGAGGGGTTCGAGATGAAAATAATGTTTGAATATTGGGTCGCGAAAATTGAAAGTTTGAGAAGCACTACCTTAAATATTTTAATTTTATTCCCCTTGTACCAACGTTTCTAAATTCATGTTTGACTGAAATTAATTTTTTTTTTTTATCTTGGCTATTCAATGTAGGGGGAAAAATTGAGCAGCCAGAAAGAAAATATTTAATAAGATAGAGAAGGAGGATGGTCTATGCTGTGAAAGTGGCGAATTTTAAATATCTGATTATTAGTTTTTTCTTAGTAAAATAAGAATGAAAACTTTAAATGCCTTTTTTGAAGATTTCATTTTTTTCTTTTATCAAAGGTTTATTTTTTAAAACCTGATACCTCAAAAGCTTATCAATATATTTCTTTCATATTTTGTATACATGCTATATGTATTAAATATGATAAAGGCAATGCACTAAGGATTTAGCTCTAACATCAATGTTTTTTTTAAATTTCTTATGGTGTATTGTTACGAACACCATGCTTTTTATAAAAATTTTCATAACAAAATGCGCAATAAGCCATAACTTTTGGGAACTGCAAATATGTATCAGATTTTAGAGAGAGAGAGAGAGAGTTCATTGCCTTTATAACTGTGTTAAAAATATATTGTATAAAAATAATTTAAACATATGGCTTTGAATTAATTCTATATATATACAGTGTCAAATTGAAATTATGTGATTTAATTAAATTTGACACATGTAAAATCTTTGAAAACTTGCGCATACAATTTTAATCACGATTTAACAATACAAAAAAAGTTATTTAAACTCGTCTTACAGTCTAAGTGATTTGTGCCGAAGGAACGAAGTACTTGATAGCAATCACGGAATCCTGTGATTTTAGCTAAGGGCTTAGTAAATATTTACAAAGGCACATGAAACATCTTGAGAAGAGAGAGAAAACAATTTAGTCTCAGTGTTTATCCTTAGAGACACAACATCTGTATCTTAAGTATTTACTTTACTGTAAATATATACATATTATGTAAGCGTAAGATACATAATGTTTAAAATAGATTGCTTAATTTAGAAAAGTTGTTATTTAATGTAGTTTTTACTTCGGATTGATTTCGTAAAATGCACTTTTTTCTTTTGTATTTTATTTGATTTTATATTAGAGAACGTATTTTATTTGGAGTACAGAAATGGAATAACTGTCTTGATTATGCAAAGAATTAAGACCTAGGTATTGTAAAGTTGCCGTCTACTACACAAAAAAACTGCTTAGAGCATCTCCTGGAGGATAAATTTGGAGAGTTAGTGTTCTTACCTTAAGAACAGTTCGAGAAACATGAAAAAAATCGATTACAATGTTGTTCAGCATCATCGATTTATTTCAAAAAACATTTTGCTCAAAAAAATGATACAACTGAAAAGCAAAAAACCTTCATGCGTTCGATCACATTGAACAAAACCGCGCTCTCCGGAAATGAGGCTCATCTATCTGGCAAGCTCAAAATGGTGTTCTTTAGCAACAATACACATCTGGACGCGGCTCTTTGCATTTCCCTCTGCACTTTCTTCGACAAATTCAACAAGCATCCGAAATACGGTTTCGAACTTCCTACATTGTTGACGGAGGGATTGCATATACTATTTGATGTATCCTCACTGAAAAGAGTCCAATGGGTACAGGTCAGCTGACCGTGCACGCCATTTAACGTAACTACCCACCCGATGATTTATTACTGGAGTGAGTGAATAAATGATTGTGGATTTTTATGGCGCAAGAGCCAATTCTGGAGAAGAGACTAATTGCTGGAATGGGCCTCGAATGTACTGTACAACATGTGATACCTTGAGCGGTGGGGTCGCATCATATTGGAACCATACATTCAGGTGGTCACTCAACAGCAAATCTTCTCAAAAGAGGATTGTGTATCGTTCAGTAATAACAATTCCACTAACGTGCACTCAGGAAATACTAGATTAATCAGTTTGTTTTTGAACAATCAGCACCAGATGTTTATTGGCCAGCGAACTTGGTGTCAAACTTCAATTGAACATCTAAGATTATTCAGTGTCCAGAAATGGGTGTTCTGCTTATTGTGCGTAGTATTATGCGTAAAGCATGCCTCGTCCGTCCCTATGATGTCGGGGATCAGGGATGCTCATAAGTGTGACATTTTCTCTTTTCTTTAGTGTAATGTAGCGTTCCAAATTTGGAAGAGAGAGTTACGAACCAAATAAATATGTATTTTACGCCTATTATTTTTAACATTACTTTACAAAAAATGTCTTTTTGATGTGTAACATCTTTCCTCTCGATTGCTGGAGATTTGTGGGAGTGATTTCGTGAAAAGGAACGGAAATGCGTAACAGGAAGTTGGGGAAGCGCGTGCTATTTAATTTGACCAATCAGCGTGCTTGGTGGTGTCTCTTCGCTACCCTCCAGTGAAGTTCTGTTTTTTCTTCGACATTTTCTTTTACCCCAGCCCCCTGCAGTCTAGGCCTTGGGATCTTTGTTTTTGTTTTGTTTTCTCACTTTAGGATCAGAGAAGAAGCTAAGTTCTTTAGCTGGATCTTGTAAAGATATATCCGCGTGGGGCCCAACTCTGGTAGCCATCAAGCCGCCAGTTAAATTTAGCATTTCAGAATATTCTAATTTAAAAACTCGGTCTTGTTTGCGCTTGACTCTAAATTCGCACATACCAGCAAGTCTTATTAGACTTCACCAAGGCTAAATTGCGATCCTTGCGCTCAATTGTCAAAGTCTGAGTGCTCACCAAACAGATTTCGACGTTATTTCACAAAATTGTTCGTTACTCATGGTGCCAGAGACGTGGTTAGATAATGACGAACGTGTTTCGATACCTGACCTCGATTGCTGCGTACAATTTAAACGACCGGGCCACAGAGCAGCTGGTGTTGCGATCTGTCGCAAACAGAACAACTCACATGTTGTGGCTCCTATGGATATTACTTATCGTCAAACAGGTGGATTGGGTATTGTTATTCAAGATATTGGGGACATAAGTGCGGCAGAATGCTGATTTGAAAATGGACAAACAGTGATTTCAGTGGTCGTATACATTTCTCCGAATCAAACGGTTCAAAAAATTAAAGATTTCCTACATTTTTTACTTTTACCATATACCGAAGGTGGTTTTGCTCTTTTAAAAAAAACTATCACTCGCTTTCCATGATTTTGAGTGGTGATTTTAAAGTTAACTTCAGTTTGCTAGAAGCCAAGCCACTCATAGTTTTTTTGAATGATAAACTCAAGCTCGACATGAACACAAATCGAAATGTTTCGACAACTAACAGTGGTACTGTTATTGACGCTATTTTTCAACGGTTTTTAGATACTTCGAAATCACAAGTATATATGTCATATTTTAGTTATCATAAGTTATCATTACCGCTCTTCTCCAAATTGAACAAGAATAATTATTTTTGATAAAAAAAAACTGCATTACTCCTTGTGTTAATGAAATAAAATTTTCATTAAAGATATAATTATTCCATAGACAATTATTTCCAATCATACTCGATAAATTTTTTTCAGGATTTAAGTTGCTATTGCGAATTTACCACGATGGCATGTCAGATGTTACACATCGTATGCGACTACTGTAAGGCTCGTTTCTTTTTTTTTTACTAAATAGATTATGCTGAAGAACTTTGTGTTGACTTTTTTCATGTATCTCGTACTGTTTTTGATATAAAAAGCTCTCCAAACTTATCCACCAGGCAGTGCTGTAAGCAGTTTTTTGTGTAGCGCATTTCTGCTTTATTATGCCCAGACCCCACTTTTATGAATGTAGCTCTTGTCGTTCGTAAATTATTCGAGTGACAGCGGACTTAATTGGGCCCACTGTATATAGATAACACTTTTCTACAGGGTCCATGCTAGTATTTTTTGAAAATACTATGAAAAAGTGGGATTCGGCATTTAAACGTGGCTGCAGCAACCGAAGGGCCAATGACATTAGCTCGTGGCCGACGTTATTTCTATGGGAGTGTAGGTTCAAGTTCTAAAACTACTGCAGATCTGTTGATTATCAAATTCCTTACGTTGACATGGAATGTGTGAGTGAACATTTACATCGCAATTTACAGGGCATTTGATGGCAGACCACGTTATTTTAAATCGTGGTCAAGTGACGAGGAGGACATCTAATCTGGCCCTCCCCTTTTCTAAATTCCACACCACACCATGCTTTAACACGGAGTGGAACTTTGAAGTGTGGTGAGTCAGCTTCAGTATCATCTTTGTCATTTTACCGAGGTTCAAAATTACGAGGAGTGCTCTTTTAATAATTATGTTGTTTGAAGTGCGAAGTTAATAAAAATAATCAGTTCACATTATGGATTTTTAATTGGAAGCTACCTATGTGAAAAAGATGCTCTATAGCAGGGGTGGGCAAACTTTTCCAGAGTGCGGGCTACTTTTTATTTTTTCAAGGTGCTGCGGTTCATCCAGGGGCGTAGGTGTGGTGAGCTAAGAAAAAGGTATACGATATTTATTATAACTTAATTATATAAATACGGAATAAAAACAAACCTACATAACTACAATAAAAAAACTTACACCTTTGAGACCACGTTAAAGTAAAACGCGAGATATAAATATAACAATAATAGTCACAAATATAATATCAAATAACGTATTTATTATCAAACAATTCAAAATACATTAAAAAATAAGACATGTTCACTAAAGTTAGTTCTTTTGAAATTATTAGTTAATAGAAGACTCTTAGTCCGCATGTTGTCAGCCAAACTTGAATATCTCAGTATTTATTACTAACAGCTAATCTCAAGTAATCTTACTAATAGCTTATTTACTATTAAAAATATCTTACGAATATTTTCATGTTAAAGTCCCATTATGTTTGTATTAAAATAATTGTCAAATAATATAGAAATGTTATTATATTGCATGAATATTCATTAAAATATTGTTCTAAAACCTCATCTTATTTTCTGCTATGATTCAGGAGCTACTGGAAGGGGGAAAAAAATAGCTGATTCGCTATTACTCATGATGAATAATGAAATTTCGCTGATGAACGTCAATTTTTGTTGACAGACCGTGAATAATTATTGTTGATGGGTTTCCACATGACAGTTAATAGGTTATCAGTATAAATCGCTGATTCTGTGAATAATTATTGCTGATGAGTTTTGAAATGTGTAATTTAGGTAATGAATTATTGTATCTACAGGTAGTGTATGCATGCTGCACTGACACTGATGATTGTACTGTAAATTATTGCTAATTAGTACTGTGGATGCCTTGTGGTACAATATGAATATAAGGTGATGTATAGTAATTTAAGAATGTTATTCATGTGTTGTGTTAGTTATTACTGTTTCCAACCGAGGGTTAATGTTTGAGGAACATTAAAGATCAAATTAAGAAAATGTCAATGAATTATATAAATAAATGGTAAATTATTTTTCATGTATTGATAAATAATTTTGAATTATTAGTTAGGATTGTAATATTTTTAAAATAACTTATTAAAGTTAAGATATATTGTGTTTGTGTGGTTTAGCGAATTAATGAAATGTGACTAAAATCATGTTACTATGCGTCAAAAAAATCATTCTAAATTGCATTAAACTATGTATAAAAAGCGCCCAAATTGAAAGTTACTTTAAAAAACACTTTAATTTAATAAATTATGAGTAGCTGTAGATTGCATGCTAATAAAGAAATTTCCTTGCACAATAATTTGATTTGCAAAGTGTTAAAACAACTAGTAATAATTGATAATGAAAAATTGTTCTATAGTATTGAATTATTGTTATGTATAATGTATAAACACTCACAAACTGGTATATAGTTAATGAGGTGCTGCAAGTTATTGCACATTATTTTAACATTAACTGATGTATTGCTAAATAATAAAAATGATTTTTTTAAAAATCCTAATCCTAAATGAATACATTAATTACACATATTGAAAAGATATTACTGAAACTACTTAAAGCTGTAAATATGTATTTAAAACTGATAATGAATTAAATTCATCATAAAAGGAGTTTAATTGGGTCACAAGTTAAAATGCAATTGTTAATACAGAAAATGCTATTATGATACAAAGTTGCAATGAACCAAAAATTTTCCTTAAAATCAACCCAAAGTTAATTTGACTCAGAAATTACTACAGTAACAGAGTTTTACGTTGTCCAAGCAAGTTGCAAACATTCAACTGTCATCAAGAGTTTACTACATAATTTTTGTACAAATAGAAATTTTGATGTTTTTTAAATTTTAAAAACAGACATTTGAAACAGTATGGGTAACTAGGATTTATAAATATATAAATTCACCTTACTTCAAGGTATAAGCACAATTATACTTGTATATTTATTTTATTTCTTTATTTAATAAACTTAAAATATGTTCTGTGTGTAAACTTACTGATATAAGTAGAATCGTTTTCAGGTAAAATCCTGCTTCAAGATGAACTTGGACGATCAGCGGAAATGTAGCCGCAGATATCCAAGACACAGGTAGGATACTCACTTATTGTCATCCTCCATACAACCAGGAAAAGGGAAATCAAGATATGGGATGCCATTCAGGGGCATAGTTACCACCATATCAATGATATGGGGCCTCCAAGCTGCAGGGAAAATGTAAAAAGAAAATGTAATAGATGAGAAAATGTAAAAAAGGGCCCCCAAAAGAGCCCCACAAAGTATTTTGATACAGGGCCCATGTAAGATCGTCTACGCTAGTAGTACCATTCAGTTTCATTTGATAGTTGAAACACTTTGGTTATCATCTATGACATCCTTACAGAACACCAGAACGTCAACAAGATTTTACTAACCGTAGTGTTGCCATTCGCAAAACCTTAAGTTTACATTGCAGCAGGATAATGAATAGTTTCACTCTTCACGCATTTCTGTTGCTTGTCTCCGTGTTTCTCGAATAAATTTCTGACGTGTGTGATTGCCATATCCCAATAAAAGCGTTTGTTTTGATGAGCAGGTATCTCTGACTATGTCTGTCTGGATCGTACAGATCTAACTCATCAAACGGAATCTGTATTCAAAGCTATCCTGTAAGGCAGGGTTGTCAAACTCACGGCCCGCTACGAACACTTTTGTGGCCCGGCCAAAGTATCAGCACACTAAAATATATACATTTTGGGGAAAGAAAATATAAGATTTAACGCACTTCAAAGTGTGATATGAATAAATTAAGTCTAAATTATACTGTATAGTATACGCAGAAAACAATTTTAGATATTAGAACTGAATTTGAAACAAGATTTAAAATTTATAATTTTCTTTTTAATTTTCTCAATAAATATAGATGTAGTACCCAGCCACATGCAGATGGATGCAAATTCAGTGCGACTTTCATTGGAAGGCAAAATTCATGAAAGTTGGTGTGCCCGAATTTTTCACATATTTTCCAGCCACATTTGAAAATACTCGAAAAGAGAGAAAATTTTTTCCATGTTTGAGAGTACTTATTGGTGCGAGCAGTTATTTTCAGTTATGAAAGGAAATAAGTCTTCTGTTAGAAATAGTATTAATGACGCTCAGCTTTGGCTAGTTTTGAAAGTAATCACTGTGAACAAAATTTCTCCCGAAATAAGAATGATAGTAGAAGAAAGAAGCGATGTCAAATGTCTGGAGGTAAACGTTACATTTTTGTTGTTCTTTTATGTAAGTTTATTATATAATTTGAAATAAACCTACGGTTCTAGAAATATTGATTGCTTTTGCTGCCCATCTAAAACCAAGCCTTATTTGCGTGGCCTAAGTTAGCCTCTGAGCTTAATACCCTTGTCTTGCAAGGGGACATCTGCTAACTGTTTCACTCAATATCCATCCGGATAACAACTTACATCAAAACCATTTTTTTTTTTGTTTTTGAATTTGCAGCTGTATATGCTTTTTCGAATAAGACACTCGGTTCCCGTGATACTTTTAACGCTTTGTTATTAGAATGATTCCATGACATTTAACGATTTTCAACCCATTTGGATAACTCTTGCTTAATCACTTTTTATTTTGTGAAGTGTATCTTTAGTTATAAAGAGACTTCAGGATATACTCAAATATATATACACTTTATATGTACAGAAGAACAGCTGCATTACATTCAGCTGATTTCCAGCAAATGTCACACTATGGGTGACTATATAAATAAGAAAAAATGATCTAAAAAGTTAATCGACAATATAAAGAATATTGCGATGGAAATTAGCAATAATCAGATACAGTACATGCAAGAATAAATTATCAGATGCTACATGTGACTCACTTTGTTTTGAAGTCATGGAGGCACTGAGATTTTCACGAGTCTAAATGTTACGGGTATGTTATGAGCATATCGGTCGATTCTGGTTAGAACATTCTAGCACGGAACAATTACCCTTGACAACAGAATGTGCGAAGCATCGTTGTGTAGCTAAAATTGTAACTGCTGATAGACGCCTCACAGTGCAAGAAATCACTCAAAAATTTAAGGCTAATGCACAAAAAGTATTAGTAATCACATCATTCCTATTCATCTCACTGCGAAATACAGAAGCGTTTGACAATATCTCTGAGGGCTGCATATCACAAAGTGCAAATATGAGCATGAGCGTGGGAACTTGCTATCACATCCGAGACTCGACTCGGACTGAGTGGTGTAACAGAGGGGAACCCCTGCAAAGTCAGGGTTTTAGCTCCAAGCCCAAATACGTACTTAGTGTCAGTCAAACTTTGGGCTCCCCAAAATCCTAACCTCCAAACGCGACGCTGGGGTTGCGGGGATGTCCGTTACTTTGGCGTAACGTACACCCAATTTGATTCTAGACACTTGGACTGATGCGTCTAGAACCATGTTGGTACATGTCGATAGCAAGTTACCAGTGCAGTGCTAAATATTAGCATGAGAGTAGGAACGCGCTATTACATTCGAGACACGTAGAAAACTGGGACTTGGATTCATGTGTCTAGAATCGTTACATATCGATAGCAAGTTACAAGTGCAATGGCAATGAAAAGAAGTTTTCTTGCTAGCAATGATCTTTATACCGTTTAGAAGAGCAATTTAATCTAAGGATATTTAATTGGACTTAAATGGGACCCTTGATACATGAGACTTTGTCCATTTTTGAAGTGTAGATTACCGCGATATGCCTGACAGCTATGTTTTCCTTTTTTGAATCTTGCATCTCTCAATGCAACATGTCATCATTTACGAAATGTACCCAAATAAACTTAACAAACGTATCCATTCCCCTCTCAACTATCTAAGTTGCTTGATCTCTATGGGATCTTTGAGGTGTCATAAGGAGATGTATATTGAACCCTCTGTCACTGTTTCATTAAATGTTTGTGTGAATGGTTTCAATTCATGTGACGTCATAATCACATGATAATGATAACAACGTACTCCTAGCTAATCAGTTCAAAAATTGGTGTAACGTCATAGCCACACGATGAAAGCAGTCAGATGTTTCCAGCTAATCAGTCCATGCATGTCGTTGTTGCCAACTTGTGCTCTTTTGCAGAAACTTTCGCTTAAAAAGTACATTTATAGAAACGCACACAAATAAACAAAAAACATTTTTTTTTATTTTAAAATTTTTTTGAAGAAGTTTTTTTTATAAAATTTTAACATCTTTTGAAATTGGAAATTTTGTCTACGTTTTACAAATATAACAACTTATACAATTTGTTTTTTGTCTGTTTTGAATTCAACGGAGAACACGTGTTTGTCTCTATCACGTGACCGTCAGGAATTGAGCTCATTGTCTTGAGAGACTGCGCGTCCAAATGATTTTTCATGAAGCTATGTGATCGAATCCATATCGAAGCAGATTACCACCCTTACCTGAGGAATATAAAGAATTGTTGTTGTTTAAACATGCAATCTTCAATTTATTTAAGATAAACAAGAGGTTATTAAAATATTAACGTATAACTAGGAAATGTCAATTTAAACTCACAATGGATTAAACACGAAAATAATTTAGAAAATACGTTTTTTTACATTAAAGAAATTATTCAAAAAGAATTCTTATAGCAAAATTAGCAGAACTTTTTCTGGTGTAAATTGAAACTCTAAACAGGAAAGATGGAATACTTAATTTAATCCCCTTGAATTAAGTCGAAAATAACTGGAATTTAAGCTGCATCCAAAAAAGCAAACGGCTTTCAAGCTAAAGGGAGGTTTTTACATATGATAGATATTCTAAAAAAAGATTCATTATCAATATTTTTTTCACCTTTAAAGGCACAAAGGTACTTATACATTAGCCTCCTAATTTTGCCATTAATTACTTTTTTTCTACAAAAAAGAAACTTCGAAATAAGTTAGTTTTAATTGGGAGTTTTTCAATTCCCTAATATTAACGTGTTACAACATATTAAATAAAAGCCTTCCAATTAAAAAGAAATGCAGATAAAAAATTACTTTAGCTAAAAAGGACGAATATTCTAATTCCTTTCGTCTAAATTTATTTAACCGACATTATTATAAGTGAATTTTATTACAAGATAACACTTTACTTATGAAAAAATTAAGTTAAAGTAATAGAAAAAGGAAGGAAAAAAAAAGAAAACTCTCTTTAAAGTTGAAAGAAACAATAGAACCAAAAAAAAGGAAAGAAAAATAGAGAATATAAAAAAGGTTTAGATTAAGTTTTATCTTGAAGTATTAGTTTTTTCCTCTCTTGTATTTTTTAAGGGGGGTATAAAAAGTTTTCTGTGTGTTTTTAGAACAGTGCACAAAGAAGTTTAAGAGAGCCTTTTTTCATTATGTATATAATTCTTTTTTTATTCTTTTGATCCGGAGAAATACAAGAAGATCCCGTGGACTTTCATTCTTATGTCTTTTAACCAAATACAGTATAAAGGTTCACTGAATTTAAGAAGTATTTTTTTAAGCTCTATGTAATAAGGATGTCAACAACTTAAAACCTCTTGAAAAGTTAAGAGGGCAGATAGCATTATACGCTTCTTGAGTAAATATGGTAAATGTGATCCTATATGTAACTCTATACTTTTATCGGACTTATCTTAAGCCATTTCTTTCAGAAAATGAGGATTTACAAACAAAAGCCCTCAGCGTAACTGTTCAGGAAATATTTCATGGTTGGGTATTTAATTCTTATAACAATATATATCGCATTTATTGTTCCTATGTATTATTAGATTTGCAAGTGATAATTGACGTAAAATTGAGTCACATCCTTTCGTGTCAAATACAAGGACTATGACCCCCTAAAACATGCTTGTCTAAAGTGCGGCCCACGGGCCACATGCAGCCCAAAAGCTTTTGAAATGCGGCCCAAACGCAAATTAAAAAAATTATTTCAATTTACACATTTTTATTAAAAAATAAATAAATGTATGCACAAAATATGCAAAATATGGTGCATTAATTTTCGATTTAATTGAGGAGTTTGAAAGAAAATTTCAAGATTTTCGAAAAAACGAAGAGAATTTTAATATTTTCTAACCCGTTTTCTCTGGAAATAAATAAATTACCTTCAAATCTTCAAATGGAATGCATTGAAATGGAAAGTGAGATTCAACTGAAAGAAAAATTTGGGAATGTTTCTATACTGAGTTTTATAAAGATTATCTACACGGCGCGATAAATATCCTTATTTTCACACTCATGCTTTATTAATGTCTCCAGCTTTTGGTAGTACTTATCTTTGTGAACAGTTATTTTCCAAGAATGAAGAATACAAAAAACAAAAAAGGACAAAAGGACAAAGATCACTGATAAACATCTTAAAAAAGCATTAAGAATTACAACTTCGAACCCGATATCAATTTGCTTGTTCAACACAAACACAAATTCATTCATCTCATTAACTTGATTTTTCTCCATCTTTATGAAATCCAAACTAAATGAAGCGAAACTTTTACAAATTTAAAATAAATGTGTACCTATTCATGTTTAATTCAAATTTTAAAAAAATATAATATAAAAATAAGTTGATTTATTTTAATAAAACTACGTAGAGTTAAAATTTTTATTTCAATTTGTTAAAAAAAAATATTGTATGTGCGGCCCAGAAAAAAAATTATTTTTGCAATGCGGTCCTAGTTTAGACACCCATGCCCTAAAAGAAGTGTGATCTCGAACAGGTCTACACACTTTTTGGGCAATATCGATTAAAATTTAACTGTAAAGGTTTCAGAAGACAAATATATAAAAATCAAAGTAGTTAAATGGTCAGGCCATTATAGAGGTCATATTAGAAAGAACAAAGAACGTTCAACACAGAAAATCTTTTTGATTAAGCCCGCTGGAATGAGAACTAGGGCTCGACCCAATCTCAGGGGGGTTGACTGCCTACAAAAGGATTTTGTTACTCTAAGATTGACTAATTGGAAGACAAAGGCCAAAAAAATGAGAAACCTATGGGAAAATTCTTGAGAAGGAATCCTCACCCTCACGTACGCCACTATGTGCTATACATAATGTTGGATAGTACTAAGATGAATTTAGTGTGGCATGAAAGGGACTAATGCATCAATATATGCCATGTAACTAAGGTTTCTCACTTAGATTCAGTGCAAGTTTGTCCATTCGGCGCTTGGGGCGGGCGCCAAGCGGCCCGGATAAGCTGGACTTACTAGATTTTCTGGTTATAAATTTCGATCCTCCAGTGCCTAGGCCACCCAAGGCCAGAAATGAGCTTAGATCGGCACTGCATAGAGCATAGGTTCTCAACGTGGGCGTTAACTTACCTTGTGGGCGTTTGAGGCCTTTAGGGGGCAGTAAAAGACCCAGAGAAAATTAGGGGGCATTGAGATGTCACAGAAGGGCTTAGGCAGATAAACCAAATATAGTTTAAAAAAGAGTAGGAAAACACGCTGATTATGTACTATCAAAAGTAAACTTTAATACTGTTTACTTATGTTGATTGTATGTATTTAAATCGTTTCTATATCACATATGTACGAAAATTCACATTTTTCGGGAGTTCGGGAAGTGGATATAAAACTTAAGGATTACATTATTCAGACCTACATTACATTGAGTGATATAGTGCATTTTAATTTCTGTAGTGCACGTGTTGTCTTTGTGAGCAGTAGCAAAAATGTTTTGTCCACTGCATTCCATTAAGTATATCATCCAAGAAAGATAATTAAATATGTTAACCAGGAATTACCGTGCGATTCTTTAAAGGCTGAAACTGTCAATTTATATTTATTTTGGAAGCAAAAGTTTATTATAAATTACTTCGTATCATCAAAACCCCTGCCTGTCTTTATAACAGATAAGCTAAAACTTTTATTCCACTCTTTTAAATGAAGAAGAAATTCAGCAGCGCGTTTCAGTTTCAAGAATATCCTATCTATGACTACAATAGATAATACATTTTAATATATTTAAGATTCGCATGTAAAAAAAATTGAAGTTTTAGAAAAATTAAGTTAAAAAATGTATTCTATTAGTAATAGAATATTTTTTAAAATTTAACTCTTGTTTTCACCATGTATTATGTGCACTCCTATTTCTCTACAGGGAGGTTGTGGTATCGAAATATTCACTAAGAAAAGAGGGTGCCAGTTCAAAAAAGGTTGGGAACCTATGGCGTAGAGTATCTGTAAAGAAGAGAGAGAGAGTACGTTAATAAAACTTGAATTGCTTCTGAATTCTTTCAAATGTTCTTTTTTACTGTATTCGTCTTTGATTTTTTAATATAGTGCTTGAAAACCCGGGAGGAAATTATGAATAATCCTATATAGAAATAAAGAAAGCAGAATATTTTAAGATCGTGTACACACAATGTACATATTATTATACGTGAACATACTGTTTTCCCAGGACAGATCCCAGGATGTCGGCCTTTCGCGTGCAAAGACCTAATGTGATTCCCCTCTAAAGAATTTTTTGCACACATTTTGATTAATAATTAAAGTTGACGTTATAAACTCATCTACTTGTATAAAATTAAAGCATTTATATAGCCGCAAATTTTAAAAAAAAGCACTTCTTTATCCTATTTTGTATTTTCTAAATTGTAACACTATTATTAAATTGAAAACTTTTAATCTACCCAAATGCATATTGAATTTAAACACTCCTTGTCTTAGATAATATCAACCATATTAGATATTTTCGTATCAAGCAACTTTCACAAAAATCATTTTTGAGACGCTTTTGTTAAGCAAAGCAACCGATAAGCAAACAAACCTTTTTTATTTCGGTATTGCGGGCTTGCCACGAACTTTCCTACCAAATGACGGATGTGTGTGAAGAGTAGACATTACTGGACAATGGACCAAACGCTATGCTCTAATATTCTATTTTTAGCGCGTTTTTCACCGTAGTGTAAAAAAACCGCTATTAGGACCCAAATTTCGTCTTCGTCTTCGTTCCATATATTGTCGTACCTTTTTCTCAGCCAATAATTAACCGATTGACCTCGGGTTTTCGGCATTTGGCCGCATTTGTGCCCTATATGAGCCTAATTATATTTAAATTTAATAATTTTAAAATTTTAAAAAAATTAATTTTTCTTTAATTTTTTTTTAAGTATAGTACACTACTTTCTGTTAGTAAAAAGTTCATTATCTACATTATTGTAAAATACAACATGTGGAAAACGCGCTAAAATTACTTGGCCATGCCAATGATTGATATCTTGTTTAAGCTATGTTATGCTATCACAAAATCAGGACTTTTTCTGATTTTTCAATACCTCTATTTAAAGTTCACCATATTTATTCAAAGTTTTATTTTTAGAAATTCATAACAAATTTTGTTGGATTGATAGAACAATATACGGCCACCCCTTGGTTTTGGCCGCCTGAGTGCGGTGCATACAACACACCTGATAGGATCGGTCCTGTTTTTTCCCTTCATACACGTCAATAATTTAATTAATGTATTACTATTTGTGATAAATAAGAGGTATGTTCTATCACACAGGACTTACAAAAGTATAATACACACTTTACAAAGGAAAGAAGAAGGAGAAACAAGATATCAATCATTGGCATGGCCAAGTAATTTCAGCGCATTTTTCACATGTTGTATTTTACAATAATGCAAATAATGAACTTTTTACTAGCAAAAAGTAGTACTATACTTGAAAAAAAAATATTTAAAAATTTTTTAAGAAAATTAAAAAAAAATTTTACATTATTAAATTTAAATATAATTCGGCTCGTCTAGGGCACAAATGCGACCAAATGCCGAAAACCCGAGGTCAATCGGTTGCTTATTGGCTGAGAAAAAGGTACAATAAATTTACAGAACTTTCCAAAAGTACTTCTGATGGAAATCAGTTGGTGATAATTAGGAGGACAATATATATTAATACTCTTGAAAGGGCCAGTATTAGGATCTTTCTTTTTTTTTTTTTTTTGTTGACAAACTTGGATCACACACACACAGAAGGAGCACTTGCTCTACATTTTCCTCGCCACCAATATTACATTCTCAGGAAGATGACGAAATCAAACCAAATTGGTTCAAATAGTTTTTAAAGTTACCATGACCAGTAAAAAATTGGATTATTTTGTATTCTACTGCATTATACATTTAAACAAGTAGTATAAAAAAAATTTAAATCAATTCCTGCTTAGGTTAACAAAGAAAATTTTTATTTTAGTTAATAAAATTTAATTAATGAACTAATATTTGAAAGAGCTGTTTTTACATCAAGTGTCATCCACTGCAAGTTTTAAAAAAGTATCTGAGCTTAGTGGATGAGAAAAAAAAATAAGTATGTGAAGCCGAGAAAAATTCGTTAGAAAAACGTGCTGGCACCATCTGTTGCAGCTAGTTTGAATTTCCTTAGAAATATAACGCAGAATTAATAATTAGCATTAATTAATAAAATAAATTGTTAATTACAAGTACTTAATTAAATTTTACGCTATATATATACAGAATTATCATCATTCGACAAAAACTCAAGGGCTTTGGGGGTGTCCGGACCCCCCCCCCTTGTGTGCGCCACTGGTTAAATATATATAGAGAGAGAGAGAAAGAGAGAGAGAGAGAGAGATAACTAACAGTAGGAATTTAAAAAGGGGGGGCATATTTTCAATTACATCAGTCAAAACTTAACACTAATTTCTATAAGAAAATAACGCTACAAAATAACACATTTCATCATTTCTTTAATTTACATGAAGCAACTAATCGATAAGTTCATCTGCATACTTATTAATATCATCTCCCTATTCCTCAAGACAGAAGGCGGGGAAAAACAAAAACAACGTGATTCATTCGATTTTAAATTAATCGAAAAATATGGGGCCAGGAATGAATTATTAGAAATAAAATAAAATTTAAAAAAGCGATAGTTCCGAAGACATGTAACAAGTTAGAGATGTCACCATTCACAGTAAGGTGGAGAATTATCAGTAAAATATTCAAATTGGGAACTGTTACATGTCCGTGTTCCGCCAATGTTATTCGCATGTATGGGAACACGTTTTTCAACCTTTCCAATGGGAAGGGGGAAAAAGGGGTTGAAAAAATTAATCTTTCTCAATTTAAATATATTTTATGCAAATTTATACAGGAGAACACCACATGTTCTCATTTACATTTTTCTCATTATGTTTTTTTTTTCCTTCTGGTGCGGATTTTTTAAAATGTTTTCGATTTTTTTCGGTTCGAGTAGTGGTGTAATATTTCTGACATTTATGCATGAGCTGTATAGAAGTATTCATAGCAGATCGATATGCGTAATTTGTGAATGATACTGATAACAGTAAAATGAAAATTATTCCACAGTTTAAAGTGCAGAATCCTTTAAATTTTCGGCTATATATAATTAACTTTTGTAGAGTATTAATCTTTTTTTATGTAAGTATTATTATTTTCTGAAGAAATCTATGACAAACCAATCTAAAAAGAAAAGAACTATTGTAAATTGTTCGTCAATTCAATTTAATCGAATTCGATCTTGTAGAAAAGTTGATGATATCCATAGAAACAATCTCTTTGATCTTTATTTTATTTTATTCAAAAATTTAAGTAATTTTTCACAAATTGGAAATATTTA
Organism: Trichonephila clavata; assembly: GCA_019973975.1. NCBI lineage: Eukaryota > Metazoa > Arthropoda > Arachnida > Araneae > Nephilidae > Trichonephila > Trichonephila clavata. The sequence goes on from BMAO01024875.1 coordinate 26,831, forward strand.
TGCAAGAAAAATTATTTCCGTCAATCAATAAAATAATTTTAATTGATTATACAGTTAATAATGATATATAGGGGTGGGTATGCATTGTATTGGGGGGGGAATAGAAAATGCATAAATAAGTACATTTTTCTCTGAAATAAGTAAATCCTTCGCAAACAGACACACACTGTCAAGGTCATTTTATTGCGTTCCAAAACCTTCGGAAAAGTTTTACTAAAGCAGTGCAAAGAAAAGAAACGCATTTCGGCAGGACTTATATCTACGTCCGGGGCACTCAACGCATTGGTTGAGCGAGACGGATATATACCTCGGTGGTAGTTAAGAGCTTAACTTTGAAAACTTTCAAAAGCATTATTTATATATTCTATTAGTAAACACATTAGAAGAAGGATATTTTGTGTGATAAAAATCAAATATGATTTGCAATTACATTTCAAACATATGTAACGTATATATATATATATATATGTTTCGAACAAAATTGGCGTTTTAGAATGGAAGTTTAAATTATAATTATTTTATTTTATTATAAATATATATTAAGCTACAAGAGGAATTGTAAGGCTTATACAGGAGCGTATATAGACTTATCTTGAGTAGAGAGGAGTAAGAAAGAGAAGAGGGATATTCTCTACGATAAAAATTAAAAATATGTTGATTTATGGAGGGTGAGTAGAACCCTTAAACCCCACACTTGTGTAAATCAGTAGCTTTTTAAACACTTTGAGAATCTTTTTCTAACAGCAAAGAATAGAAATTCTCTAAGAACGGGTTGGAAATCTATTTCCGAAGAAAGTTGGGGGGGGGGGGAGTGAATTTAATTGACATGTTTAGATTTTAAAATGTTCCCGATTTTGAACTGAAAAGACTCGAAAACTTAAAATTTTGCAAGCAAGTTTCTTTTGTTGAATAGGAATCCACTAAGAACTGGTTTGAGGAAATCGACTCCCGAGGGGATTTGTGGGGGATTACAAGGGTACTATAGTTAAAAAAAAAACCCTATTTTTAAAGAATTAGGCCTACAGACTTGAAACTAGGCAAGTATATATTCCTTTTTTTCTTGTGTAGAGAAGCTAAAAACGGAGTTCAGGGGCGGGGGGGTCTCCGAGGTGGCTACAGGAGCGTAAATGATAAATACTTTCCAGTTTTCGAAATTCAAGTCCTGTAATTTTTAAACCAAGAGGCTGTAAGAGCTATAGGAATGTTTTTCAATACAATTAAAAATACCCAACGAAACGTAAGAGGAATGTGCTAGTTGTGCGTAATTGTCTTCATTTTATTTGATTTTAATTAAAGAAAAACTGTGAGAATCATTTCCCAAAGTAACTTTCGGAGAATAATCTTGCATTTAAGAACTTTAAGAATTGTACGCTGTATTTTAGAGGAAATATTTTAATACAGTTTCCTTTGATCAGGACGTTTTAAGGCATGGGCTAAGTGGGCCCAGGGTTTCGCCCTTGGTGGGATTCTCGCTTCGTTCTCGACTATCTGAATAATATCATGATCCGTATAACTTTAATGGTCAAATATTATTCCAGTATATATTCTCCGAAAACCAGGGAATTTCCAACTCCCTGTCAACTAGCAAAAGAGATAAGACAATATTATGCGATGACCGTTGTCCATGTCTAGGCCTGTGCCTAATACCTTAAACAATCATTCTACTCATTTAGTCGAAATGCAGTCATCGGTCGATTCGGTTTGTGCCTTGGGTTTTGAGATTTTGAGTCGTGTACATTTGTTTCAAATTACCTTTCGAACGAGTATTTGGCAATGCATTCTACATACTATCTACTCTATACTATATACTATATACTATCTACTATCTACTCTATACTATATACTATCTACTTTATGCTATATACTATCTACTCTCTACTATATACTTCAGGTAGGGCCTACTTTTGCATAGAGTATCAGAGCCTTAAAGAATCTTAAGATAACGGGGTCCCTGCTTGTGATAACGGGTTTTTTTGTGCTGTTAGAAATATGTGTACATACTTTCTGAGTAAAAAGAATTTCTTAACTTTTTTTCCAAATAGTTGAGAGTTTCATCCAACATTTCAATCCGAGCGCAAAGTGTCAAATATTAAAACGAAAGATAACAGAAATGTACATTCACATAAGGCATTTATCTGCCAGTGAGGTACGTGATTAATTCATTCAGAACGCCTGAAGACAAAATAATCAGTGGGTTATCCCTCTTTAAATCTTGCCACATCCAAACACTAATTAAAAAAGAAAAACGCAACCCTATCTGAAATCTAAATGGGAATCTATTAAACTTTCTTAATTAACTTTATTACGCAAGAGTACCTTCATGAGTTATGTTACGGCCCATAAAATTTAATTGTACCCCCTTCTGGTACATCTCTGTACGTCTTGCCCTGATGCTCTGACACCTTCAGAACACACGGAATCTAATAATTACCAATGGTATAAAAGAGTTCTCTGATTATCCTAAAGTAAATGAATAGCGAAACTGCAGACGATACAGTGATACCCCACTGGTACCCCCATACTGCAGAAGAGAGACCACACGTGCCTCACCAGGGGGCTTTACTCTGCGTGCGTTCTGGGTCATGTGACCCTTCCCCCCTTAGGGTTTCCAGACACCCCGTGGTAGCAGGGAAGGAAAGTTTTCTATTCATTCATTAATATGCACCCACTCTCATATCTGTACTCACGGAACTGAAAATTTTTAATGCAACAGAAGTGAGACCATTCAGCTTTTTGATGGTTTTCATTAAAGTAAATGGATAGTGGCAGGTCCTAGAATGGGACCATCAACTGGCAGGTTTTGGCGAATGATGAGATGCTTTCTTTGCAAACGATTTCACAGGGAGTGTGCTCCAGATTTAAGGGGGCGGGGCGGGAGATAAGAATCGGTGTGGGGTAGGTTTTGATAGCAGCGGTGTAAGAGAAATCAATAAACGGGGCTTATGTTATCCAGGAGTATAGATAGCAAAAATGACGATGAGTATTTTATTAATTCATACATTATCCATTAATGTTACACGAGGATACTTTAAGATGCTATTAACTGCCTTTTTCAATCAAGATTTATTTTCACGATAAAATATTCTTTCATTTTTGACGTCAATAAAAACCAAAACACACAAATTAGATATGCGAGCCACAACGGTTTGCAAGAAAAATAAATTTCAAAAATAATAAAAAGGAAATTTTATTTAAAACTCTGCTTATATGCCTCTCTCTTATTGCCTCTTTTCAATAAGAGATCATTACATAGTCACTTAGAATCAGAGGCATATCTACCACCGTATGAGCCGCATCAATTATACGGCGGCGCCACGCTCCAGTGGACCCAAAATGTACAAACAAAATATCTTAAAATGTAAAGATGCCTCAGAAAAGGGTTCCCAACGAATTTTGATACAGGCCCCATTCAGGGCTATCTACGCGTGCACTGAAAGTCAGGGGCGTAGCTACCACCGTACCAACCGTATCAAAACTATGGGGTCCCCAACATGTACATTAAAAAATCGTAAGATGCTAAGGGGGTGCCAAAAAAGGGTCTCCAACGAATTTTGATACATGGCCCAAACAGGGATAGCTACGCTAGTACATAGAAGGCATCGCTTATTTGAAATATATGTGTTACATTTACTATAACTTTACTCCATTATAGAAGACTAATTTCTGTATCAGCTTTGCCAACACCATGTTTGCATTGGATATTATTTATTTAGGCGTCATGAAAACATGATAGTGATTTATTGATAATTAACGTCATATTTCGAAGTACTCTCAGCTATTGACAATGAACCTTGCCAACGACCTTTAACTGGGATCCCTTTCTCCACAGTTCCACGCCAAGCTAACCAGGGAACTTTCAGCTTTAATAGAATAGTGTGCATCTTCTCTATACGGCAAAATGTACTAAGATTTGAACATGATTCAAGAGAAACAACGCTGACCACAAGTTCGTGACCTTGACCACAAGGCTCCCCCCCCCCGTCCCCATGATTACTAAAAGTATAAGAAGACACTTCTGTTCAGTAGCGTACACAAGGGTGATGTTTGGGAGGGGAGGGGGCTCACACCCCCTTGCCATTAAACCAACACATTTTTAATTATTAGCACAGAAATTTCACCTAAAGGCTTTCGTCTTCTGTTTTTTATTTAAAAAAACCTCCCCCTAAAAAGAAGTTTGTGTGAACATCAGTGTTTGTGTTGTTTTGCATTCATCACATATTAAATAAATGTTTAAAAATCGATCTTTAGCAAAGGGCCGCTTTTCAACTCAGGCACGTTAAGCACTTGCCTAGGGCACGAAAGGTTTGGGGGCTCGGAAAATTGGAGGGCGATAAAAGAGAAATCACCACCTAACGAGTCATGAGCCACTATTCTTTCCTTATAGCTGTCTGTTGCCAGCGGAAAACACGTGGGGTCTTCATAGGTGGTGAATAATTGAAAGACTCTCCAAAGACCAAAAACAAACAAAGGATAATGAGTAAGGGAGTTCAGGGATAATCTCTCGAACCAAAACTGGCAAGGTAAGAACTGAAGGAAGGGGGAGGTGTGGTCTGAAAGAGGGGGGGGCGTAACAATTTGAAGTGTCTAGAGTGCCTGAAAGGTTAAAAATGGCCCTGCTTAAGGCATTCATTGCCTAATGTTTCGTTAATTCGGTTTAGAATACCGAAAATCAGGGGCGAATGCAGACCTTTCTTATGAAGGAAGGAGTCGTAATCTAAGAAAATCGTAGACGAAACCGTGGAGGGGTAATCTGCTGGTCTATCGAGGGGGGGGGATCTTTCATTCCTTCCTTGTATACGCCACTGCCAAAGATAAATGTATAAAATATATAGAAATTAATTTCGTTTTTATATTTTTAAATTATTTGATAACTACGACGAAAAAAGATAGCTTTTCATTAAATTAAAAAATAATTCGTAAGCTTAATAGAACTATTAGATAAAAGCGAGACTGTGGTTAACTTTTAGATTCAGTTTCACCCACTGTCCTTTCAATGCACTTCGATCCCAATTCCCTGTCATCAAACCGACTCATTACTAAATATTTTATGCTACACATTACTTCAAAGCAAAAGAAGTCACTGAACTATACCTTAAAAAAATAATCTCCAACACACGCGATTTCTCGATTCGCTAAATCTATAAGCTAATAGAGGGTCATCCACTCTTTTTTTCAACCAACATCCGTTCGTCGCGAAGTCTCGAGACCCTCTTGGACAAAAAGACAAGTAATTAAAGTAGTCCAAGAAGCTTTTATTTCTTTTTTTTACATACGAGGACCTTATTTCCGGTGAGAAAACTCGGAGATGATCATTTATTTTTCTGGTGGAACTTGATTTCCAAGGTTCTGGGTCTGCCTTCACGCAACTATCGATTAAGGTCGGTTTCTGCTCAAGGACAAGGAAGCCCGTTGGAAATTAAGGCAGAGGAAAAAGTGGTGTAACAATATAAAGTTAATAATAAGAATTAATGCCATTAGAGTGGAAGAAGATCATGTTAGAATGTTTAGCTACTGGTGGCCATGCGAGCTGTTTTTCTGCTCCAAGTATTCACAGTCAGACATCGTTTTAACAGCTTTATTATTGTTATTATTATTGTCTTTAATGCTAATCCTTAACGATGCTTGCTACAGATTTGTGAACTCATTGATCGTATGTTAGATTATATATGTGCTTACAATTGGGGGGGGGGGAGGTTTGAGAAAAGAATCCAGGGAAAAAAGGGATTAAGGTATTCAACTGGTTGCTACAGCTTTTTTTTAAAAAAAATGGAGGTATGGGGATTTTTTTGTTATTTTTAGAATTGTTTAGTACATTTTAAGGGACATGGTACGGTTTAAGCAAAAAATTTTGATTTAGGGATTTCTAAAAAATTTTGGTTGCCTCCCCTATGTGTGTATACTATGAAAACAGATTTTGTCTTCAAAATTTCCTAAAAACCTGGGCATTTAATTTTTAGCGCGTTTTTCACGTAGTGGAACAAAAGCGCTATTAGGACGCAAATTTCGTCTCCGTCTTCCTTCCATATTTTGTCGTACCTTTTTCTCAGCCAATAAGCAACCAATTGACCTCGGGTTTTCGGCATTTGGTCGCATTTGTGCCCTAGATGAGCCGAATAATATTTTAATTTTCCCATAGTTTTCCCGAATTTTCCTACAAATTTTCCTGAATTTCGCTAGTTTTTGCTTTTTTATAGTGCTGATACAGATTTGTGTTATTATTTCTTTTCAGCTCAATAGTAGTACATTTAGAGGAGTGGTACAGTACTACTCTCTGTTAGTAAAAAGTTCATAGTTGCATTATTGTAAAATACAACATGTGAAAAACGCGCTAAAATTACTTGGCCATGCCAATGATTGATATCTTGTTTAAGGAAAAAACTTCAAATTTGTTAAGTGATTTTAAAATGCTTCCTCCTACAAAAATTTGCGTACACGCATGAAATTTGATTTACAAGTACCTCAAACTATGCATAACAAAAGTCGGTATGGGTTTTGCGATAACATGATTGGTATTCGTACAATACTTCTTTTTATGAATGCGTATTGAAAATTCCTTAAAAAATGTACAAATTCTGAGTTCAATTATTTTTAAAAAAATAAGTATCACTTTGATTCAAAAATGTATACCAACTTTTGTTACATGTACTATTAGCAATAGGTAAAAAAAATTCAAAGCATTTGGCACAATAGAAAAAAAAGCCTTAGCATTTTAAACGAAGCAAACAGGATATTTTATCTTTCCGAGATAAGTAAGTTTAAAATTTTGATTTGTCATAGGGATGTAAATAAAAATAAACGCAAAAGCTATCATAATTCTGTGTTTTTTTAGTTTAGAGCTTTCAAACTTTGTCAGATTATAGAAAAATATATAAAAAATAATTTAAGCTAAAAAAATTAAATTTGATTTTTTTGACCGATTTTTGTCAATTGAATCGTACTGTGTGTGTCCCCTTAAGAAAAATATACTAAATTTAAGAAGAGAAAATGGATTTATTATTACTAAAATGGGAAAAAATAGGTAAAAATTGACAAAAAATAGCATACGTGGCCCATTCTGTACCAAAGGTTTGTAAACAAATTTTCAATTTTTTTTCTTTCTAATGTGTTTCTATGTTATTCATTTTTGAAATAACCTTCAAGGATAAGAGAATTTTCTTTTCTTACAAAAACTAAAGCACTTTATCTCAGTTATTACATGAAATTGCTTTAAAAAACAGTGATTATATTAACACAAGGGACTGTAAATTCTGTAATAAAACAGTGATTGATAAATCTGATAGTTAAAACAATTCTACTATTATACAGAACTTACAGAAAAAATTTCAGGAAATTATTTACAAAACTTTTTGAGCAATTGCTGGCCCCGTTTGAGTATTTTCAAAAAAGAATATTTCGAGTAAAACACGTTTAAAAGTATGATATATCATATATATCTTGCTTAAAGTAATGGCATCAGCTTTTACTAAAACACTTGTAGTTTTTATTCTAGTGATTGGAAAATAATAAACTTGGTATTTTTTATAAAGCTAATACGATGGGCTATAAAATAAAATCATAAAGAAAATTGTCAATTTTTGGATAATTCACAATATTAGATTAGTTAGATATCTTAAACACTGAAAATTGTTCATGATTAGCATAAAATTTCACTTATTTGAAACTGTATATCATGACTGACTTTTGAGGAGTATTATACGTAAACTTCGTACCAACCCTTGTTTTTTCTCTTGAGCCGGTTTTGCTTATTATTTCACAGAAGTTGTGCAGCTGCTCAGTTGTAGTTATCAAGAATTACACATCTAATGAAAGTTCAGTTGAATTGTGTATCGGAGACCTGATACACAAACTGATAAGATGGCGTATAGAATAAAATCATAAAAAGAATTTCTCAATTTTTTACAAAATTCACAATTTTTGGATAGTCGGATGCCTTAAGGGAAAAATATTTTTTGAAAACAATTATTTTTATGCACAATCGAACCTCCATATTACGAACCTCTATACTGCGAATTTTCTATGTAGCGAAGTTTTTCCTGGAACCAAGAACATTTCACGGCTTTCTTCGCTCCCAATAGCGAAGTGCATTTTCTATATAACGAACTTTTTCTTGTGATTCAATTTTTTCTTCCCTTTTTTTAAAGTATAAAGAATATACTGCTTTAAAATTTGATATTCCTCCAAACAGCTGTCTCTTATCGACTCTGATAAAAAAAATCTAGAATAGTTACAAAATTATGATTCATCGAGTTCTTGTTCAAAACGTTTAAGATCATGTGTCTATGAAGATGTCGTTGAGTTTTGAAGTGGATACACACATTGTGATATAAAAAGGTTCCGATCTCCGGACCTTTCGTAATAGAGAAAGCTCTTCAATTTGTGAAGGCATTGGAATACGACCAATTTCTAGGTAACAATGAAGAGCTAGAAAAATTTAAGAAAAAACACGGAAAAAAACATCTGAAGGGATTTTGGGTGCACTGGAAAGATGTAAGGCGTATTATGAAACAAAGCATTTTTTCAAACAAAATTAACGAATGTTATGAGTACTTAAATTTAAAGACGCTTGTGGTAATGAATGCTTAGAATTTCTTGTTATAAAATAATGTATGTTTAAAATTACTTGTATGCTTTAAATTAAAAAATGACCTTAAAATTCGTTACTTTTAATATAAAAGTCTCTTAATGTTGAAGGTATATTCAGTATTGTAGTATTGACAGTATATTCCTCGACATTCTTTTTACTTGTTTTCCTTGCAGTTTGTTTTCTTTTTTTTATTTGTAAGATATATAAAATAAATAGATATTAATTCACAAAAAGGTGTGAATAGTTACTTTATTTTCCATATAGCAGTGCTTCTCAAAGTTTCCATATTCGCGTCCCAATATTCAATCATAATTTTCATCGCGCCTCCCTCATACAATAACAATGAATTGAATGCAGTAATAATACTAAACATTGGAGCTAAAACTACGAGACTACTTTAACCTCTTAAGTACCACCGACGTATATATACGTCTCATTCAACCAATGCGTTAAAAAATTGCACATAAACGTATCTATACTGCTTTCTGAAGTACAATCTTTTCTATACACTGATAACCATAAAATTATTCCGAAGGCTTAGGAATGCAACAAAAGGACCTTGAAAATGTGTGTTCGCGAAGGGTTAACTTATTTTAGATTATTTGCTTTTCTTTATTCCTCCCCCCCCCCATACATCACATTCTCGTGCCTAGTTGGAAAACGGTTGGCATTGGGAAGCGAATCGCATAATTTTTAATCGGCATTTAAGGGATGAATTATAAACCGTACACATTATCAAGATAAGTGTTAATTTTTGATTTTCATTTTATATTTGACAATTCCATGGGGTTACTAATAATTATTAAACTCGTTCTTAACTTATTGTTTACATTGCTAAATTAATTATAAAATAATTGTGTAGCACGGATACATTTATAAATGTAATATATCAGTGTAAATGTGTATTTTAATTTTTACTACGTCAGAATGTATTTTTGTTTGCGTTCAGTAGATTAATAATTTTTTAAATATATCTTTTGTTTTCAACTTTTTGATTTGCTCGCACCCCTCTCGTAGGATTGTCACGCCCCCCAGTTTGTGAAGAGCTACTATGTAGTGCTTATGAATTTAAAAAATGTTTTATGTGGTTTATAAAGTATGTTGAAAAATGAATCTCTATCTAACGAGTTTTCCATATAACGAACTTTTTTTCGGATTTAGCGACTTCGTTAAATAGAAGTCCAACAGTAATAAATAAAATTCTTATCTTTAAAAATAAAAATTCTTCGAAGGGAAATTTTGAATTACCTAGAAAAGAAATTCGAGTTTATTAACTTCTCATTAGAAAGCTAAATGACGGTTATTGGTGATGCACCTCGTTACTTCGAATCTCGTCCAAGTGACGAGGACAGCATCTGAGCAGACATTTCCTCTTCATAATGCCGTACATGCAGCAGCCTCTCTACATGATGGGTCTTCAGAGGCATTAGGGTTTGAAACGATACTTCGGCAACGAGTTCCTGATAATAACTACTCGGTTACCACACCCAGATCTGGAAACGAAAGAACATGAAGTAATTGTTCCCTTTCTTGAACCCCAACCAATAGGAAGCCCCGGTATTGGATGGTCATAGTCGCGAACTCATGACTGGCTTTGTTGTGTCACTGGTTCGAATCCTAGTCCAATTAAAATCCGCCGCGTAGAAGAGCTGAAGCACGTTAAATATGTCACAGGGCAAATTTCTTTTATTGGCACGATATGAAAGTTTGGAGTGAAGGGTTCACCTAATGGGCGTCGTTGACCATGGTTCAAAATTACGAGGTCCGTTGCGAATAGCGCTCATGTTGTTTCAGATTGCGAAGAAAATTAGATTCAAGCAATCAATTAACTAGCCACCCTACCCTCCCTTTGTGAGAGTCTTGCAACTGTTGCCGCGTGGGAACCGGCGCTATTGCTGTCTTTCCAAAAATATAATTGAACATAAATGTTTGGACCTTCTTCCTTTTTATCTAACATTCCTCCCCTCCCTATTTTCACAATTCCTTTTTATTAGTGGTTTCCCCTCGTATCCCATTTCTTTTTCAAAGTCTCTCCTTCTCATTAGAAGATAGCATCTGTAATCTGTAAGCGCGTTTGTGTGTGTTTTTCTTGTATTTTTGCATTATAATTGTAAAGTACTTTTACTGTATTCTGTCCCCTATTTTCAAGAATTTTGGAGGGTCCTACATTCGGGAACTTTTTGTATATGTATATTTCAGTTAGTATACAAATAAAAAGTCAGTAGGTCAGTACGCAGCTCGAAACCCTTTGGGTGAGCTCGATTCTCCCGAGTAAGTAAGTATGTAAATCAATCAAAATCGACAAGTATTTAAGATAATTCTCACAGCTAATGGATATTCTGTAATAATGAAGTCTAAATAAGTATTCTGAGGAAACCAGGATATTCTGTAATAATGAAGTCTAAATAAGTATTCTGAGGAAACCAGGATATTCTGTAATAATGAAGTCTAAATAAGTATTCTGAGGAAACCAGGATATTCTGTAATAATGAAGTCTAAATAAGTATTCTGAGGAAACCAGGATATTCTGTAATAATGAAGTCTAAATAAGTATTCTGAGAAACAGATATTCTATAATAATGATGTCTAAATAAGTATTCCGAGGAAACCAGGATATTCTGTAATAATGAAGTCTAAATAAGTATTCTGAGGAAACCAGGATATTCTGTAATAATGAAGTCTAAATAAGTATTCTGAGGAAACCAGGATATTCTGTAATAATGAAGTCTAAATAAGTATTCTGAGGAAACCAGGATATTCTGTAATAATGAAGTCAAATAAGTATCTGAAAAAATATTGTAAAATGAAGTCTAAATAAGTATTCTGAGGAAACCAGATATTCTGTAATAATGAAGTCTAAATAAGTATTCTGAGGAAACCAGGATATTCTGTAATAATGAAGTCTAAATAAGTATTCTGAGGAAACCATGAGCACTCGTGGATCGTAAGCAATGAGTAGCGTAGTATTCAGCTACTCGAGGGCTTGTGGCGACGGTCCTCGTAATTTTGAACCATGGCCAAGTGACGAAGACTACACCTGAGCTGGCACCCCTTTCCTAACTACACCAATCGCACCACGTTTGAACTCTCGACAGATTTAACGTGCATCGCTCCCCTACACAGCGGATCTCCAGCGGTACTAGGCTCGAACTCATGACACACCGGCATGAGTCCGTTTTCTTGACCACCAGACTACCACGGATCGTAATCAGATTTTAGGGAATTAATAAGGCTGCATGAAATGATTATAATATTTTTTTTCGTATACAAGTAAATATAACTTCTATTGCGATATAAAAAATTATTATTACAGATATTTCTATTACAAATATCTGTAATATATTCCAATACTTGTTTTTATCGAAGAATAATTCATCGTCTTAAGTACTTTCATTTAAGATAAATTGTAATAATCGTAATAAATAAGATTTTTGTAAAAATTTTCCTGTAGAATAATTATATTTTTTGCATTCGTATTATTTTTAATTAGAATATATAATCATTTATTTATATGTATATTTTTATTAAATATTTCGATATGCTAAGAAAGGAAATATGCTACTTAATAATACCTAACTTTTTAATGTTAAGGAACTTTTTACCCCATTTAATGTAATTTTATGAACTTATGTTGGTATATCTATATGTCTGTGTGTGTGTAAGTATGTTTAGATCCCTGAATCTGGCAATAAATGAATTATTGTTCTTTGATTTGGCCACACACACACACAGTGATATTTTAGCTTTTTTGGTACCAAAACTTTTTATTAATAATGGATTCGAGAATCTATTCATTGCAATCTTTCACATAGTACTATAAAGAGAAAGGAGTAAGCTGGCTATTCCACAAAAAATTGGTTCTAAATTTCCGAATTAACCCTCAATATGCTTGCTTATAGATACTGCAACACATCAATCTTTAATATGCTATTTTTCTAATGATATATCTAGTTCTTCAGTATCTCATCTGGAATATATATATACGTATAAATATATATTGACGATTTTATTCTAAGTCTAAAAGTTTTCTAATGTATTATTGTAGCCACTTTACTGACTTATGCTGTCTTGTTATACATCTAAGCTATGTTTTGCTTAAGTTAAATTTATAAAAACTTAGTCTATATATTTGTATATACATAGTATCATAAGATGAAAAAAATACACAGTATAATAAAATGATAATACTAAATTATACCACTAACAAAGCTAGAAGATACATATACCAGATTTCGAGAAACATAACTATAAAAAATGATGGAAAAGTATATTGTACAAGAATTAAATAAACGTATGTATAGGAGGAAACAGAGTTAGAACTTTAAAATGTAAGAAACCAGAGGAGTCAATGGACTAAAATGGAGACCTATTATGATTTCTAAAGCTGTTGCTGAATTAGAACCAGCAAAATTAGGGTTAAATATATTTCCCGTACAGCAGAATTTTTCGACATAATAGAAATACAAAACCATATTGAAAAGTTAGGCCTAAAACCAACCACGTGTAATTTTCAACCGACAGAAAAATAAAATAAAATTAATTTTAATATGAAAGGAAATGATTCTTAAAAAGATGAAAATAAAAAATAATTTTGAAAAGGATAAACAATGCAAAATGAAAAAATGATGTCATGAAAAAATGCAATCCACAAGAGAAGAATAAGACCAGTATATCGTCAGGCAACAACGCTAAATGACGTGTTAAAAATTGTTTAAATCAGAAACAAAAATTAGTGGCGCCACCTAGATAATTTTATTGTAATTTAACTAAGCAAACAAAAAAATATTGAAAATAATAAAAATAGAAGGAGAAAACAAAGAAAAATATTTTAACATTAAAAAGGAAGAATTAGAGAGATAACTTAGAAATATATTTAAAAATGAATTTACTTGGATAGCTGTAATCCTAGCAATTATTGCAAAACAGCTCATTATTTATTTGTTTAACGTCATTATCTATGACTTAATCGTTGTTTCTTTTTATAAAATTTAAGATAATATTTCTAAAAATAGATAGGTGTAGGTTACTACCCCAAAAAGGCATTTTAATAATGTTAAAATCAAAAGAGTCTCTTTTATCAAAAATATGTATATACATTTATACTAAATTGCCGTGAGTTTTTTTCTAATAATTTAAAACTCTATAATACTGTAGTTAAAACAGTAATTTACTTACGTTAACATATAAAAAAGTTTAAAAATACTAAAATCCAATTTGTAAAATATAAAAATTTTACAAAATTTTTTAAAAAATGGTATATTAACCTCCTTATAAACATCCAAAACAACATGCAACCCCTTAAAAATGAAGTTATTCATAAATATTCTAAAAAGAAAACAACAATACATTGTACGTAGAAAAATGAAGAAGTTTTAGCAAATTTTTAACCCCCTTGTATGTAACAGAATCTTTGAACACAACTTTTACACACTTTAAAAGGTCATTTTAATTCGAAATTTTGCTCACTTGTCCAGGATTGATGGCAATACAATAATGTAATTATTTTGTTCAATTGAACTGATCAGGATCATCAGGGTTAATGATCTCCCATTTTCAGAGCCCTCCTGCTTCTGGTGACTAATTTCAGATCCCATTTCCAGATTTGGCGACTAAGAGATTTTGTTGCAACTTTGTTCGATTAATATAAAAAGGTGTTTTTTAGTTTTTTTTAACTAAAATTTATTTGAAAGGGTAGAAACTAAAGAAAAAGAAATAACAAATTAGGTGATGGGGACATTTATTATATTGTAGAGTAACTAATAGGTATTAAGATGTTAATTAAGAAAACTGCAGACATCAAATCACTAGCATTAAACTGCGTACAAATGTATGCATTAAGAAAATTAATAGGAAAGTCATGTCCCAAGTATTATGTTAAAGAAACTTTAATGGAATAAATTTAATCACTCTCTTTGTTATCTAAGTCAATACTATGCTGTAAATAGTTAAGAATAATATCCCCATAAAGGGATCTATAACTATTACTGCTCCAAAAAAGAAAACTACAATAATGTTAAAGTTAAAAGTATTTCTTTTATCAAAAGTATATAACTGCTTAACTTTTTATCTATTTTTTGCAAATTTTTGTTAGTAATGTGTAGTAATCGGTTATTATTAGTTATAATAAGTCTTAAGGGTAAAAATATTATCCTGTATTTTTATCAAAATCTATCAAATAATCATATGTATTATGTGGTTACTAAAATATATCTGTAATTTTCTGTAAAATACTTAGGCGAAATTTGATGTATGAGAAAATACATAAAACTTTAATATTGACAATAATCGTTATAAAATATAAAATAATTAAAAGATCTTTGCTTGAGAATATAACTAATGATATAAATTAGAAAATAAATTACATATTGATTGGAAAACGTATTTAATAATTTCAGCAGTTGTAATTTATTTGGTACATCCCCGCCACAATACTTTAATTAATTGAAAAAATTTGAAATAAGTTTTCTGAAAATTAGCCTAATGAGAACTGTAAATAATAATTAAAAATGCACAAAAATGTATAAACTCTACTTTTGCAATGGAACTGATTTTAAAAGTAAAATTTTCTCCTTCTCATTTCTTGACTGTTTATTTGTTCTCCTTTTTGCTGACTTTTTCGATTCTTTTCTACAATTACATTAAACGAAATGAAAGAGTCTGACGATATTGTCCATTGACCACCCCTTGACTCTCAGCACCTTTCCCAACGAATACCAATAGCAATAGCCATTCAACTTTATAATACCCCCCTCTTGGAGCCCAATGGGGCCTAGAGCCTAGATCTTCTCATTTAAGGTTTGCTGGTCTCGTATACAATTCGTGCCCTAGTATCATCCATTCCAAAAAGGGGGAGGGTGGTGAATCCCCAGGGGGTGCATAGACCGCCTGAGGCACGCGATCGAAGAGAGAACGCCCCATTAGCGCCCGTCCCTTGGGGCTTGCGTGATTTGGTGCGCCCCTTTGCGTAATAAGAGGTAGCCCCGTGTTTCTGGCATTCCAGAATAAAAAGCGAATGGAATTAGAAAAAGGATTATTTTGTTTGTTCGTTTTCTCTAGAAGGAAAAGAGGGAAAAAAGGAATATAAGTAATTGAAAATCGGATGTGTTGGTTTTTCCGTTTTGCCACGCAGTGCCCGTGTAAAGTACAGGGGTATGGCTCAAGGTAAACATGTGAGGATGGGAAAGAAAATTGGATTTAGAGCGATCCTGGATCATCTGGCCAATCAATGGCGAGGATCAATTCCGATTTTCGTGGAGAGCTACAAAGGATTTCATTGAGTTACAAAATGGGAGTTTGTGTGCTGAATCGTGGAAAAACGTGATGGTCAAGTTTGTGGGAGTATATGTATCTTTGGGATTAGCGAGAATATCTTTGGGTTATATCCTTCGTGTTCAGTATATTCTCAGTCTGGAAGGAATCAATCATATATTTGCTTAGCTCAAGAGGTCTTAAAGCATTCTTGGGGAATTCAAATGCAAATTTCAGAATAATTTCAAAATTTGTAGTTGAAGTTCCTTTCCTTTTGAGTAATATATTTTGGGTTCATTTCCATTTAATCAACAAAATCATATCAACTACCAAAGAGCTATGTAGTCGCAACATTCAAGTAGTCGATGTCGAGAGCTTCGTGCCCGAAGCTGTTGAAGATGCCCTGAGAGATTTTATCTTATCTCTATTAACACATTAAAGGGAACATAGCTCAAAAGTTCACATGCAGTGGCACGATGATTGACTTCTGTTCTGGATCGAATAATTTTTTAATGTGTAATTTTATCAATTATGAATTTATTTAAAACTATTAGATACGATGAGATTTCTATCACTTCGATCAATATTATAATGATCAAAGGGAAAGGTTGGCTATCCTAATATTGATTAAACTCCTTTTTTATAAACCAATCCGCAGTCTGAGATCTTTGTAATACAATGGAAACTATCTTTTTATGTTTTCCTAATTTTCAGTTAAGTATTTTAATATTGATTGAAGATCTAGGCGATTTTTGAAAGGAAGGTCATGTGAACCATATTTGGTGCTGTTCTCGATAACAACAGTTGGAGAAAAAGATATAATTTTGATATATAGTGTAAGATTTTTGAAAGTGATGATGTTATTGTCCTTAAAACTAAGTAAAATTAGATGGGCTGGGCCATATACTAAGAATAAGCCCAGAACGAACAGCATTGAAAATTTTTAATGTAACTCTCTCTAATAAAATCCCAATGGAAAGGCCCAAAAGAAAGTGGAAAGACTGTGTGGGGATGAGGACTTTGCCATTCTAAAAGTTGCCAACGTGGTCGCCAAAAATGATGCCAACTTAGCTCTATCGCCAACATTTTGCTTTGCCTCCATTGAATAGCCATTATAATGTAAGGAACGGCGTTGATTGGGAATATTACAATTTTAACATAAACTAAACACAACGGAAAGTAATATAATCGTATTACACATCCAGATATAAATTATTTACACTATTTTAAGCTTTCATTATACAAAATTTGAAACAATGTGTTATTTTTGCTGAGCAGAAATCAGCTTAGGAAGGTGTTTTCAAAAATAGACCCCACAAGATAGTTACGGGGCGTTATAAATTTTAAAAATTTCCTTTTTATCAGGTATTAGATCTACAGATTTAAAACTTAACAAATATGGTTTTTTTGTTCAGCTGAGATGTGTAAAAAGCTTTTTTTTTCGTATCACTTACATTTTACGGAAACTTAACTCATTGAAAACTTCTTTATCCTTCTGTCTGTATAGTTTAATTTTTCAATTCAAGCTTGCGAAGAATGGGTATACAAGCTAGTTTTATATAAAACTATGTTTTAACTAGTTTTGCGGCTAGCCAGTCCTCCTTTATAATATTTAGAAAAATCCTTTTGAAAGTAATGGATAGAATTTCTAAATCCAATATAAGGAATGGCTGACTTGCCTAAAGATGCATTAAAGATGTACTTTGATCACTATGAATCAGTGAACAAAAACCAAGTCATTACCAGATTTAGGATATGTATGTATTTATATATATACAGAATGGAGAGAGATATGTGTATATATACATAGTACGAGAGTGAGTCGAAAAATAAGTTTCCCCCGTCGACTGTGGTCAGAGTTGTGAATGAAAGTTAAATCATAAAATGGGACATTCAAGATAAGACATAACTTTATTTTTCTTTGTAAGTACTAGTATATTGAGACATTTGTTATACCGCTTGATAAGCTTCAAAAAACCCTCTAGGAAAAATTCAGAGCCTTGCATACGGAAGAAGCGTTTAACGGCTTTTTTGACTTCAGCATTGTTTCCAAAGCGCCTTCAGGCGAGATTCTTCTTCAAAGCCAGAAACAGAGGAAAGTCATTTGTTGCGAGATCAAGACTGTATGGAAGATGGTGGAGACCCTCCCAAACAAGAGTTGCAATACGGTTTTGCGTTGCCATCGCTGAGTGTGCTCTCGCATTGTTATCCACAGAACGTCAGATCTGAGAAGCCCATACCGCTTTTTCCGAATCACCTCTTTCAGTTTCGACTGGGTGTCACAGTACCGCGTAGGTACAGTGACACTTTGGATCTAACCTCCAAAAAGTCCACGTAAAAGTAAACACTTCTTCCGTATGCAAAGCCCCAAGTTTTTCCTGCAGGGTTTTTTGAATTTTATCAAGCGGTATGACAAATGTCTCAATATACTTGGTACTTATGTGGAGAAATAAAGTTATGTCATTAAAGATAAGACAGAGTTGTGTATGAAGAGAATGAAACATTAGTTTCATTCTCTTCATATACAACTCTGTCCACAATCGACAGGGGAAACTTATTTTCCGACTCAACCTGGTAAAAACACATACGTATTAATGGGGCTTTTATCAAATATGTAAACAAAAATTGGAATTTTTTCAACCCTACCTGCACATGTAATAGTCGTATTGAACGCCAATCTGCTTAACTTTTTTGATTAAATACAATTAAAATAATCATAAATATTTTATTTCATTGATTCGTGAATTAAATCGTTAAGTTTCAAGCCATTGATGAAGCTGAATAAAGCCATTGCATTGCATATTACGTAACACGTTCTACAATCAGGAACAATGTATATAAACGAGTAAGACTGAATATCAATCAATATTTATTTTCTTTTCAAAACATTTCAGGAAATTAAAAAACATAATAGTGATTGAGTGACACAATGATTCCTTCCTTCCGTCAGTTAATAATCAGGATATGACAACCTTTTGACTCAATCGACTGCTACTGAGATTTTCCGAGTTAAAGAAAAAATAAGAATAATCGACCTTCACTTATTTGATTGAGATAGCAGTGTTTTATAACAATACTTGAAGAAGTGACATATAGAAGCCAGATTTCCTTATCTAATAAATTGTTTCTTAATTCTATTGTTGAAAAAAGGTATTTTAATTCAATTGTAGTTAAATGTTTTCATAAACATTTCCAATATTTCTTTAAATGCGCAGTAAGTTGCATATTATTTAATTTATATGTGTAATTCATTAAAAAAGGATTCAACAAAATTGAATATGACATTATGTAGCTGAAATGTGATCTGAGAATTAATGTTAAAAGATTTGGGAATGTAACATTCAATAAAGAAAAACAAATAATTTGTGTTAATTAAAAATTGTGTTGAGGATTTTTCTACTTTAACGAAATGCCTTATTTCGAGCCCCTTTTTAAGAAAGATAATTCAAGGATTTATTTAGATTCTTATTGGAGTATTGATCAGATCGGTTGTTGTTACAAATGCCACCTGATCGACAGTAATATCAGATCAAAGCCAATGAAATTCTTCACAACAAGGGGCTGGATTTTTGCACCATAGCCTTGAATACCATACAGGTGATAGTACGATTTTGCTCGGTTCCACCCCAATTTCGAGGGAGAACACCTGGTGTAGGCCAGGGGCCTCTCACCTTTCTTCTCCTTCCACCAACCTCAAGAGCGGACTTGCGGCTCGACGGCTATTTAGAGTACCCCCATGCCGCAAAGGGGCACTATATATTTACAAACATCCATTCCTTCTCAGGGGCTCGAACCCAGGCCCTACGTCACAGCAGTCAGTTACTAACCACTATACTCGATGGGCGGGATTGATAAAATCCGAAGAATATTGAGTAAGTACTTCGTCTAGCGCAGTGTCAAATATTATTCCTAGGTGTATTAACACAACTAAAAATAATCAAGCACCACCTTCCCATTGATACTTAAATCTTACATATATCTGTAGTGATATAATCTATATAAGCCAGTAACTACCTCCCCACCATGTTGATCATCTTGGTGTAGTGGTTAAGTTACACAGCTTCGGACTTGAAGATCGCGGGTTCTGTCCTCTGGATAAGCGTGCCACGTCATATCGTTGTTAATTAAAGGTTAGGATCTCAGAAGTGAACTCAAAATGACTACATTTAGTGAACAAATAATAGTTTAAAAGTATAACTTACCGTGTAATTACATATGTTTTTTTTATTTTGTTAATCAAAATTTCTATATCGTTATATTCGAAGTAAAAACTTTTGTGGATGCTTAAAACTGCAAAACAATAATATACTTCAAGTAAAACACACATAGAAGTACCCAAGCGTGTGTAAACTTTGCACAATGTTTATGGTGTCGCACAAAATTTTGTACAAAAAATGGAGTCGTCATCCAGTAAAAGTTTAAGAACGATCTAATCTAAAACGAAAGGATTGATAAATTTTATTGGGAATATATGTCGCATACTTGTGTAACATAGTTAATTAAGCTTCAACTAAATCAGAGGTTCCCAAACTTTTTTAACCTATGGACCCTTTTTTATAATCAAAACTTGACCACGGACCCCTTTTTATAGTCAAAACTTTCCCAAGGACTCCTCAAGTGAAAAAGCTACATAAATGCATAGTACAAAAATTACAGACTAAAAAAAAATTGTTGAAGAATTAATTATTGAAATTATAACTTTTGTTTAAAATAAAATTAAAAAAATTAATGTCTTGGACGAATTTGTTGATATGTTATGTCCGTCTCAATGTCTATGAGCAGCAACCGCAAACCCAAGGAGCACTAGTTTTTAGTTGGTTTCTTTTTTTGTGTGTGATGAGGTTTCTTAGAGCACTGAATCCATGTTCTACAAAATTGGAAGACGGGAAAGCAGTCAACAACATCTGTACAATGATTCACAGAACGTGGTATAAAATTGGGATCTGTTTTTGTAACCAGTATTTGTGGTATCCTTGTTCAAACATTGATTTAAGTCCTTAATTTGTGGATATTTCAATAAGATGCCCCTGTATTAGTATGAATTTATCTGTGTTTGGGATCTGAGAGAAGAGAGAGTTAGCCCACGCGTAAAAGAGTTCAACACACAATCGGGAATATTTAAGTGAATTATTTTTATCTATTTAAATTTTCTTCAAAAATAAAAATGGATCAAAATGTATTTACTTTTTTAAATCTTGCGTTGACCTCCTGACTTTGTTCAGGGACCCCCAAATCCATTTTAATTTTCCACGGACCCTTGAATAATATCGGGACCCCTGGGGGTCCGTAGGGACCACTTTGGGAACCACTGATCCGAACAATGGTTTTTAAGATAATTTACTTAAAATTTTGTGTAAACTACGCATTTTAAATAACTTTAAAGTAAATTAAACATTCCTCATGTGAAAAAGCTAATTTAATTTATTTTATTAGCACCACCGCCACTATTTAAATTATTCCTCACAGCCAAACCACAAAACTACCACATAATAAACCATCAAGTGTCCATCGACTCACTCTAAAGTAGTTATTTAAAAGAATCTATTTCAGGGAGCCCACGTTTGCTTTCTGACACCCGTCTCTTGAAGAAGCAGCCCAGCATTTTCTTCATCCCCCTCATTCCTCGTTAAAACGTGCCCCGGCAGATCCAGGGCTACCCCGGGGCGGTTCCTTGATTACGTTTCCGTTTCATTGCATCGTCCATGTCATTACCGAGCACACAACCGGGAAGGGGGGGAGAGAAGGAAATTAATTGCTGAGGACTGATATGTGGATTACTCAAGCCTCCGATCCGGGGGCAAAAAACTGAGGGGACTTTGATGTGACGTATAGGGGGTAGCAGACGACAGATTGGATCCTGCAATTCTTAGCAGGGGGAAGAGAAAAATTGGGAACCCTTTTAGTAGATTAACTTCGGCAACGAAAAGAAGACGTCTACTAAGTCGGGTGTCGCCTTCTATTTTTTCTTTTGGGTTCGTGTGGAAGTTTACATTGTGTTGGTTTGGAAGAACGATGACGAATGGAAGTTGCTGTGCTTAATCTCCCGCTAATTGATGGAAGGAAATAAGAGATTGGTCAATGAAATCAGCTTGGGGGAGGAGAGGGGGGTCGTGAGATATTGGCTTTGAGAGATTTGATCGAGCAGAAACTTGGGATTGGATTACGAGAGAGGGTGTTAGGTTCTATTTATAGGGTAGTATCTGCTGATAGAGGACATTGGAGCTTATGTGGGGGTTCGTATTGTTGAATGTTGTTGTTTAATTGATATTTTTTTTTATGATTTTGCCCGGTGTTCTGAGAGGAGATTTATACTATTAAAAGAAGATAAAAAATTAATTTGCTGAATTACGTCCTCAATGTCTGCACGACGCATTTTCAGTGTCTCCAAAGCTGATTGGATTAAAGGTGACGTGTTAGGTTCTATTATACCACGAAGAGGGTTTGCTTTTATTAATTTAATTTTTTTGTTAATGGTCTAAATTTTTAACGGATAGCTTTTCAAAATTTTCTGTAAAAATTTTGCCTGTTATATTTTTCGGTCATATCCATAAGCCATTATAGTATATAATTAACATTTCTTTGTTATTTGATGGTAAATGTAAAGATACTTACTTGTACAAGTCAGCTGGATTATTTTAACCCTCTCGCTGCATAGTGCTATGTTTTCTACGTGCACTTTGCCCTTACGCGGTATGCGCAGCGAGAAGGTTAATCGTTAAAATGGAATTCTACACTGCTGGCCATCGTAAATGCAACACCATGAAGGAAACACGCAAATAACATGAAATTTACAACATGCATTAACGGAGGTGAGATATGCAAATGATTAGAATTTCAGCGCAGACACACATCATGCACGCCTGTAGCGCCACCTCAAAGCGCTATTTAAGGCTTGGAGATTTCGACGATTTCAAGTTTGGCAATTGTGTTTTTCTTCTGGTCTTTTCAAAAAACGATCAGTTATGTCTCGTACAAAGCAGCGATCAGCTTTTGATCAAGTATCCGAGTTCGACAGAGGAAGGATAGTGGCCTACCGAGATTGTGGATTATCTTTCAGGGAATTTGGTAGTCGTGTTGGACGAAACCAAACAACTGTAATGTGGATATGTGACCGTTGGATGCAGGAGGGTACGACGGACCGACGTGGTCGATCGCATCCACCTCAGTAAACCACTTCACGTGACGACAGACAAATTGTGCGCATGGCAGTGACGGATCGCTCAGTCACATCACGAACCATAGCACAGCACATTGAGTCTGTAATGCATCATTCAGTGTCTGCGAGTACCATTCGACGCCGTTTACAGCAGTGTGGTCTGTTCGCAAGACGTCCATTGCTTGGTCTACCCTTGACGCAGAACCACAGATGTCTCCGCCGCCAATGGTGCGATGAAAGAAGGATGTGCGCGGCAGTATGGAATGAAGTTTTCTTTCCTGACGAGTCACGCATCTGTCTGCAACACCACGATGCTCCGATTCGAGTCTGGAGACACCGTGGAGAGAGGATGCTGAACAGCTGCGTTATGCACAGCCACACTGGTCCTGCACTGGGTATTATGGTATGGGGCGGAATTGGATATCACTCTCGCACTCCTCTAGTACGCATTGCCGGTACTTTAAACAGCCAGTGCTACATCTCCGTAGTGTTGGAGCCAGGTGTCCTTCCTTACCTTCAAGGCTTGTTTACATCCATATTTCAACAGGATAATGCGCGAGCACACGTGACACGCATTGTCCAAAGGTTATTCGTCAATCACCAGATTGAATTGCTTCCCTCCCCGGCTCCTCTCCGGATCTTTCGCCGATAGAAAACATGTGGTCCCTGGTTGCACAACGATTGACCCAGATTACACCCTTGCTGCTACACCAGATCAACTTTGGCAACGTGTGGAAGCTGCTTGGTCTGCTGTACCCCAAGAACACATCTAAAGTATCTTTGAATCAATGCCGAGGTGTGTGACTGCGGTGATCTCCTACAATGGCGGCTACTCTGGCTACTGATTCTGGCAGGAACCACACTTCACAGAAGTCTATAAATTTAATCATTTGATACTTGGTCAACATGTTATCTACAAAATAAATTTTGTTGTTCTCTCTCTTGTCTGGTATCTTGTCTTTCTTGGTGTTGCATTTACGGTGGCCAGCAGTGTATATTTAAAATAAAAACTCGTACGGCGGGGCAAAGAAGTCAAAAATTTTTTGAAAAGAGGAATTTTAATGGCATATTAATATAGAATCACATCCACCGCTGGATGTGGCAGATATTGAGAAGGGAAAATTTATAAAGTAGAGAAAGCCCGTGCAACGCCAGCCATGAAGCTATTACTATATTAAAAGAAATATAATTTTGCTTTAAAATAAAAAGAATTACCCTTTAACAGTTTAATTTTTTTGCCCGAAATGTTCCAAAACATTGACATTTACTTACTGTATATGTCTAAGCATAATACTTGAATAGAATGTGAAAATGGAAGAATTTTATTTCAATTTTCAGTTTTAAAGCTTTCACACTATTTTTTATTTTATAATTGTGGAACACAAAAATCCCTAAATATTTGTATTTTATAATGATGCTATGAAAATAGGCTAAAATGATGCTCCGCATAATATGAAGAGTGTTTTTTATATTTTAAAAGAATTTCTCTCGAAATCAGTGGCGTACACAAGGGAGATCACCATAGAAGTCCCCCCCTCTTCCTAAGCCCTTGAGTTTTTTTCAATTGATGATACTTCTATATATATAACGTAAAATTTAATTAAGTACTTGTGTAACTAACATTTTATTTTATTAATTAATGCTATTTATTAATTCAGTAATTTATTTTTTACTGTTTTTTGTTAACAAAATCGACAAATTCAGAAGAATCAATTGGTGTTGTCTTGAGGGATGATACGGAGTTGGGGGACTTTCGATCATGCCCCGCCCAATTTGGAAAAAAATTTTGTGTGCGCTACTGCTCGTAATAACAATAAGTTTTCATGTGATCGTACTTCTTTTTAAAAGGGTTGAGGATTTTATGTATGCGTTCATATATATATGCACACACAATTTGAAGCATGGTATAACACTAAGACTTACGTTGGCATGGGGACAAAAATGATATAGGTTGTTTTGTTTTACATTTAATTTTCATTTCTTCTTAAGCAACAAATTACACTGGTGTCCAAAAATTAAGCATAAATCTTAAATATGAAAAACATGGAGTAAATATTCGTAAAATTATTCCAAATATCTTGCGGATATTAATTGGGTGAAGAAGAAACATTGGGTTTATGCAAAACTTTTCAGTCGACGACGTCTTGCGTGAAACACCTGCGCATGTCGGAACGCGGAGAAACCGATTCACGGCAGTTCAGACAAGTTTCGTGCAACTGCTGTGCGAAGGAACGTTGTTAAACATCAAACAAGGTGAATGATGGCACAAAGACGCCAATTGGACATATTTACGAAAGGAAGAATCGTTGGAATGCTGGAATCCTCACGATCACAAAGAGAAGTGTCTCGAATTCTGAATGTGGACCAGTCTGTGATCTCAAGACTGTGGCAGAGATTTCAAAGAACGGGAGATGTTACCCGACAACCAGTATCAGGTCGACCAAGAGTCATAACCCCTCGCCAAAACCGATATCTGGTAATAAATGCGCGACGTCAGAGGGGCAGTACTGCCAAAGCACTGGGTTCGGCGCTCACAGTCGCCATAGGAATACGAATTTCGAGACAAACTATTTACAGGAGACTCAATCATGCTGGCCTATATGCCAGAAGACCAGAAGTTTGCATTCCCCTCACGTCTGCTCATAAACGCGCTCGTTTGAACTGGAGATTGAAATATCAACATTGGAGTGTGGGAGAGGGGGCCAATGTGATGTTCAGTGACGAGTCCCGGTTTAGTCTGAGTAGTGATTCTCAGAGGGTAGCGATATAGAGAGAACGTGGAACACGTTTTGAACCAAGACACATAACGGAAGACATCATTTTCCATCAAGGGGAGTAATAGTATGTGCAGGCATCATGATGGACGGCCGCACAGACCTCCATTTCTTTGACACGGGGTCTGTGACTGCTCAAAGATACAGAGACGAAGTTCTTGAGCCTCATGTTCGCTTGTTTCGAGGTGCTGTCGGTCCTGACTTCATATTCATGGATGATAATGCGCCATGTCACCGAGCGGTGCTGATTGATGACTTCCTTGAAACGGAAAACATCCAGCGCATGTCGTGTCCTGCGAACTCCCCTGATTTAAATCCTATCGAGCATGTATGGGATATGCTCGGGAGACAAATTGCAGCCCTTTCGCACCCACCAAGCTCCGTTACAGAACTGAAGAGAGCTCTCCAAGAAGCTTGGAACCGTTTGAACCCACAACTCATTCATAATCTCATAGCAAGTATGGTAAATCGCTGTGCAGCGTGCCTGGCAGTCAGAGGTGACCACGCGCCTTATTAAACTGCAGCATCAGTATTTTATTTATTTTCTTTCATTTTTTTTCTTTAAAGTGTGAATCCTTGATATGCTCCGTTTTCTTTCAAACTGCTACTTTGGATAATAAAATTAATTATTATCATTCTTTTGATTTGCTTCCTTATTTTATAACCATTTTACACTTGCATATCACGTTTCCCGCCATTCTGACTTACAGTTCCTTCTTTATTCATATAATTATCAATTATGCTTAACTTTTGGACACCAGTGTATACATTGCCTTGTCAGTCTTTGTTTTTTATCGAATATTTTCAAGAATCTAAATCCTGCCTACACCACAAAGAAAATTCCGGATGAGAAATATTTTAGTACCAAGGACAAACTGCATCTCTTAAAAAAGCACTAGCACCAATAATCTCACCCTAATAATTAAAAATATGTGCAAATCACAAAAATAGAACGAAGAAAATATCAGTGCCCGTTCAGCGTATGGGCAAACAGGTTGTGGCCACCTTTTGGAAGCCAGAACGGTTTACGGGCAAACAAGTTAAGAGGTTATTCATTAAAATTGAATGCTATATAAAAAGAAATATATATATAAATTTGCTTCAAAATAAAATATTTTAAATAATATTGCTGTTTCTTTGATTTTTTACTTTTCATTCGTGATTCAAAAATGCTTACTCAAACTTGAGTCAAGATTAGGGTGGTATAGACGTATTCAATTGCCAAATAGCGTACCGATCTGACTACGGTGCCGTAGGGACTGGGTTCGAATCCCGGAGAAGGCATGGATGTTTGTGTTGTAATCCTTTCTTCTGTCTGTGTTGTATACCCCCGTGTTATACATTGCGTGGTGCACAGGGTTTATAAATGTTATTAAAAAAATAGCGTACCGATAACAAATTAGTCTAATTTTAGCATATATCTGTCTTTTTAGAGAAATGACCTCCAATCTATCAACAGCATATGAACATAGTTTAGATCATAGGTTCCCAACCTTTTTTTGAACTGGAGCCCCCTTCTCTACTAAATATTTCGATACTGCCACCTTTTCTAGCGAATATTTCGAAACCACCCTCTCCCACTGTAGAGAAATAAGAGTGTACATAATACATGGTGAACACAAGAGTTAAGTTTTAAAAATTATCCATGACAAAAAGAATATATTTTTTTAATTTAGTTTTTTAAGGCCCCAATTTTTTGTATGCGAATCTGAAATAGCTATTGCCACAAATATATTTCAATGTGTAATATTACATATTTTAGTCATAGGTAGCGCTACTGAATTTCTTCTTCATTTAAAAGAGTGGAATAAAAGTTTTAGCTTACAGATTATAAAGACAGGAGTTTTGAAGATACGAAATAATTCATGATAAACTACTGCTTTCAAAATAAATATAAATTGACAGTACCAGACTTTAAAGAAACACATTAATTCCTGGTTAACATATTTAGTTAGGTTTCTTGGATAATATACATCATAAAATGAGTGGACGAAACATTTTTCCTACTGCTTACAGACAATGACAGCACATGCACTACAGAAATTAAAAAAAATCGCTGTATCATTTAATTTAATGTAGGTCTGAATGTGTTCTGTAATCTTAAGGTTTTTCACACATCCACTTTCCAAACTACCGAAATATGTGAATGTTCGTCCATGTGATACAGAAATGATTTAAATACATACACAATCAACTAAGTAAACAGTATTAAAGTTTACTTTTGTTAGTACATAATCAGCGTGTTTTATTTATTATTTTTTTGTTGTCTTTTTTGGTTTATCTGCCCAAGCCCCTTCGTGCCATCTTAAAGCCCCCTAATTTCCTATGGATCTTTTACTGCCTCCCTGAAAGCTTCAAACGCCCACAAGAGGGCGTTATCGCACACGTTGAGAACCTATGGTTTAGATCAACGATCATCATACACATCTGGAGCAAATTTTATAATATATCATTTTAAAATACTATTTCGTGTTCGCAAAGCTTAAATATGTCTTAAATATTAGGAATTATATAAATGTTTGAAATTTATATAAAATTCAAACAATTATTATATTACTTATTTATTTTTTTGTATTTGTCCTAAAAGACGAGTCTGGATTCTGCGGGGCCTTTTTTCATGATTCAACAATCGTCTTATTTGCGAAATTATATATTTTATGTTCCAAGAGCTACTTTTTTTATTTATTTAATATGTTTTTAATGATGCATGCAAGATACGGATCTCACAAATACTGTAACTAGGTTACGGAATAAAATTAGAATTCTTTGATCTGTGGTCATGCGAAAATTTACTAGTTCTTTATGTAAGGCGTTGGCAAACTATGGCACTTGGAGCAATTTGCAGTGTTATTCTATATCACTCTACAAAGTTAAGACAAAGTTAAATCACCCTGTCTTTCCTCTTGACTCCTCACGCATTTTCATACAGACTTTACTTTACTTTCAGTTCTTTGTCATAAAGCAATTTTGTCAAAAGTCCATGAGTGTAGTATGAGTGATTTTTGTAAAAAATCATCCTCTGTTAAAATGTGTCTCACTCTCAGTGTTAAATGTTCAATTCAGATCAAAATGATTGTGTAATACTTGTAAAATGAAGCAAAAACTCTCTCTCTCTCTCTCATTGTTGTGTCTTGAAAAAAAAACCCTCGGAATTACTGAAAGCAAAATATGTGGAATTACGAAGAGATCTGGAAGATAACTCTATCTATAAAAATTGACGTCTATTTAAATTACTGCATGTCATTGCCGGAGCAATTTAATTGTTTGAAGAAAATTGCATGGGCTTTGCTTTGCCACTTTTCGTTCTACGGATCTATATGGACAAATCTTTTTTTTTTTTATCTCAAATGAAATACATTTTGAGTCCGCAAGTTGTTTTAGAACTTTCAGAATCAAGTGTTAAATTGGGAGTCATAAATTATATACCTGATATTGCGATATTAAGTCAAGCTTTTTAGGAAAAAGTTCTCATTAGAATTTTAATTATTTTATTTATGTTACAGAAATAATTCTATTTTATGTTTATGTATGTTAATAAATATCTTTAAATGGTGCATAATTTATGTATAATAAATTCTACATCTGTAATTTTTTTTACCTCTTCCCTAACTCTGCATACACTTTTGCGGCAATATATTTGAAACAATTCGTTTCAAATATACTCTAGTGCGTAGCACCCTGAATCATATTGGTATATTGGTCTGACAAACCAAAGCTCTAAGGTTACCGACCCCTGTTCAAGAAGCTGATTTATATTTTTTCTCCAGGAGAATGGATAAATTTTCAATAATACTAAAATTTCAATATTAGTAAATGAAGCTGCGGACATTAAAGTACTGATTTGTCTACTCAAAACTCCTGTACGAATGTTAAAGGGGGAAAAAAATGAATAATTACAAAGAAAAATGATTAATACGTCATATTTTAAACACTTTACATTGAAAAATTAGTCAATTTAATTAATCTTTGTTTAACGATCGTGTTTGCCGGATTTCAACAAAACATCGACTTTTAACCTCCCACCATGAGCCATATCCACTGCTATTCAAACTCCAGTATCCATCATACCTTGCCATTCTGATCACCATCTGGCTTTAAGATTACTAGAGGGTCGTTTGAAGAACAATCGTGACGTTCGAATGACGGGGGATGGTAGAAAAAGGCGATCCATATCGAGACGAGTTGAGATGCTGTTGCCCCTGCCTATCTGATGGCGTGGTTGACCCTAAGCTAAGTAATCACCGACTTGCACGTGGTCCGAGCGAAGGATTTGTCGTGACTAGCCCTGTTACATAAAATGATAGCGTGTGTAAGGTGTGGAAGATTCCAGCATGGAAATTTTGAGGAGTAATTGACTTGTGGTAGACCCTGGCAGACGATTTTTTTTTCGTTGCTGTTGTTGGGTTGGGGTTGGGGTTGAAACGTATCGCATGACTGCTAAGGCGAAATTTGATGAACATAATAATAATTGCTTTATCACACTGGTACGAATATATCACGGAGATTATTATGGGTGTAGGTTGGACCAGAGAGCAGTGAAAGCGTGAACTTGTGGAAGCCATTACAGTAATGAGCTTGAAAATAGCAAACTCATTTTCGGTGCATGTGTATGCATGGAAATGTTTGGTCTTTGGCTTGTTATGGTAACAATTGTGAAAGAAACTATAGTTGTTTTGACTTCCTCAGGCAAACATAATTCTAGGTATTTCATATCGAAGTGAAGCAACAGATTTATTGCAGTACTAGCCCTTACCCATCCCGCTTCTCCGGGCATTTCTTGATGTTGAATATATATATTTACGACTGTGTGCATATTGTTTTTAAGATATTGATATCTAAGGCCTAGTATTAAGCTTTCTATTTTATTGAAAAACCTTCTTATAGCTTTTGCCCCTTGATGTAAAAAATTACAGTTTAAAAAAAAAAAACTAAAAAACACTTTTTTTATAGTTAATCGAACCAAGTTGTAACTTAATCTTTTAGTCGCCAAATCTGAAAATGGGATCTGGAATTAGTCACCAGATGCCGGATGGGATCTGAAATGGGAGTTAATCCTGATGATCCTGATCAGGACAATGGAACAAAATTATTAAATTGTTGTATTGTCATCAATCCTGGACAAGTGAGCAAAATTTCGAATTAATCTGACCGTTTAAAGCGGGTAAAAATTGAATTGAAAGATTCCGTTACCTACAAGTGAAGCTTATAAAAGAGTGTTAAAAAGACAAGATTTGAATTTTTTAAACGAAAATATGTATTTATCATTTACGCTCTCATAAATCCTCTTTAGAAACGATTTCCTACAACCAATGTACGCCTGTCGCTAACCTCACGGAAGGACTTTCAACTCGACGGCTATTTAAAGTGACCCCTTGCTGCATGCACACAGGTACTATACATTTACAAACGTCTACCTTCTCCGGTACTCGAACCCCGGCCGTACCGCACAGCAATCAGTGTTTCTAACCACTATAACGGAAGGGCAACTCACATACATATTAGACAAAAGAACTTTTAATGCAAAATTTACATAATTTTAACAATTTTTATAAATATTACTATTTTAAAATTCATTTACAACATATAGAAGCTTTTAGAAACTGTATTAAAACCATTCCTTTTTAACACGCTTTAATCAGCTTTACATGTATGAAACGGAATCTTTGAACTCAATTTTTACCTACTTTAAAAAGTCAGATTAATTCGAAATTTTGAACACTTGTCAAAGACCGATGACAATACAATAATTTGATAATTTTGTTCTATTGTCCTGATTAAGATTGTCAGGATCATCGATTTCCTATTTCCAGATATAGCGACTAAAAAATTATGTTACAAACGTGTAACGAAAACGTTTATGGTTAATACAAATATAACAAACAAACAAAAAATGTTCTTAATGTGAAAAAAGGAAACATGCTGCAGCAATTTCTTACCATAGTTTTAACAATTGTCCAGCTTTTCTAAAAATGGAAATAAAAAAAAATTCAAAAAGAGATTCGAACATGAAGAAAAGAAATACTCTTTTTACCAAAACAGCAGAGAATGGATTGAGAGGTCACCGGATTAAAAAATTCACACAAATTCTTCGATTCAGAACGTGTACTTTTATGTCTAATGCTGACAAGCTTTTATGTCTAATGCTACAAGTTTTAAAGAGATTATTGAGCTCTTCTTAGAGAATATATTGACTTTTTACACCTTCTTCCTCATTAAATATTTCAAACTTAGCTCTTCCAGATTTCCTTCAGTTCGCTAATCCTACATTTTGCAAACCAAGTCATATCGACACACTAATAGGATGGCAAGGGTATTCCAGATTCTAAACAATGACGCACACACACACACGTTTAAGATCAATTCATCAGTGAATATATATATAAATGATACTTTTAAAAACTAAAAAAACACACTTTTAATATATATCGAACTAAAAAATGAAAAATAAATTATAGTTTAAAAAAACTAAAAAACACGATACGGTTAATTGAACAAAAAAGTAAAAAATAATTCTTAATATAAGAATAAAATGATTAACGAGAAAATTAATGTCAATTTGGTAAAAGCGTGGGTGCTTTGTACTACATTTTTACATTATCTCAGCATTTCGGAATAGAACTAGTAAGAAATTATAACAATTGTTACGAGTACCCTCGCTTTTACTACAATAACAATTTTCTCGTCAATCATTTTATTCTTATATTATATACATAGGAATTATTTTTTTACTTTTTATTTATATTAACTATGAAAGCGTGTATCTCTTTTAGTTTTTTAAAACTATAATTTATTTTATTAAAGAAATGGACAAAAATAAAAACCATATTTAAATTACCTTATGTATCCAAATCAAAAATAAATACGATAAGTCAATTGAGCGCGACTGTACGATAAAATTACCCTTAAAACCCTTCCATTTATATCCTGTTCGATATTATATCTTCAAATTGTATTAAATGAATAATATAACTACACAACAGCAGCCAATCCTTCCGTTATTGTTCTTCAAAAGCTCCAAAGTAATTATGTTTCTCATACGATATGCTAGACTCCCTAGACACACTAAAGAGCAAATTTGATACACTTAGCGTAAGCACGACAAACGATAACATCGGCGGGAGAAGTGAAGTGAAGGAAAAATCTCCAACGTATTGATGCCACACGCTCCAAAGTAATCTCTCTATCGCTGTAGAAAAGAAAACGGTTAATGAAACATAATGGCCAAACAAACATATGGTAGCAAAACTTCCATTAAGAAATAGCTTAAGGGACAGCTTTTAAAAAGATTTTTTGAGAGCGCGGTTGGGTTCTTTATCCTTTTTTGTTCTTTTTTACTTCTTTTTTTCTCCCAAATGGACCATATTTGCAAAAGAATAGGGAATGAAAAGAAAAAAAAATGAGGTATAATCTCCTTTAAAAAATTAAGATCTTAATAGCAAAAGTCGTAAGATATGTTGACGCATACATAAGAGAATATTAGAACTTTTTTTTTAAGTGCAGGCGATATTCTTTTCTAAATGCATTAAAGATAACGTTATTAAGTAGAATAAAAGTATAAAAAAAGATTCGTTAGGGAACTGGCAATGGTCTGAAAGAGAATTGAATCGTGTGATTTTTCTCAAAAAAGTTTTCTGGGATTTTTGATATACATGGTTTTGTTATTAGAATTTGCAGTGACTTTAAAAAAAAAAACTTAATTCTTTGGTGATCAACTGATATTTCTTTGTCGCAGTTTTTTTTTTAAAGTTTTATTCACGTCCACTAGGGTGTAACTAAAAGTGTTTGTCACAAATAAACTAAAAAGTTTTTAAGACTTTCGTCATATTTTTTTTTAAAAAAAGGAAAAATTTAAATGCAATTTCATTTTGTTATTTGCTGTAGGGCTGTATCAAAGAGATTTTATGGAAAAAGTTACAGCATATACCTATAAAAATAAAATTTAAAACAACTGTAGTATAACTAATTAATTTCCTTTGATAAAAAATTGACGAAACATAGCCATATTTTGCACAAATAAAACTGGTTGTTATAAAAAAAAATTACAAAATACCTAAGAGATTAATTCAAGATTTAATTGTTCAGAAATATGGTATTTTCTTTATTTTTATAAATCAGTTATTTCGGCACACTCTCCCTTTTCTTATTTATTTATTTTTAACGACTTAATTTTTGTAAAAATTTACCAATAATTTTGCGAATTAAATTGAGAAATCCGTTGAGTAATAAATTAAGTAAAATAATTCCTTTTAATTATGATTATGGTATTCTGCATAAGGAGAGTATAAAAGTAGCTCTATAACGTCTGTCACTAATTTATTTTTGAATAGTTGTGTGTTGATTGTCTGTTAATATCGAACAAAGACTCTATATTTTTTTAATTTAGACCATTTATAAATCCCCGTGCACTACAAAGTATCCCACGGGGGCTTACAGAAATAAGCATGAAGCACACGCATCACAAAGGAGGAAGGAATTTTATCGTCATGAAGGTTTATCCATGCTTTCTCTGGGATTCGAACCCATACCCTACGGCACCGCAATTTGCGTCACTAACCACTATACCGGATGGGTGGCAAAATAAAGACTATTGGCCACGGAACTAGTATTACTGAGTTACGGCCAATGGACAAAGATGACATTTAAGCTGACATCTACTCTCCAAGCGTCCAAGTATTTTCACATGAGAATTTTGAGCTTCAGTTGATTTAACGTGCATTATGCCCTCAACAGGACTGTTTACAGTGACACCAGGATTGAATTCACGACTCGATAGAAACACTGTCTAACGCTGAGTGAGTTTTTACGTCGCATTTTCAGCTACTCAAGGGCTTTTGGCGATGGACCTCGTAATTTTGAACCATGGTCAAGTGACGAGGACGACACCTGAGCTGGCACCCACCTCTCCTAACTACCACATCCTACCAATGGGGGAGTTTGAGTTCTCAACAGATTTAATGTGCATCACTTCCCTACACGGTGGGTCTTCAGAGGTACAGGGCTTGAACTCATGACACGCCGGCCACGAGTCCGTTACCTTGACCATTACGCTACCACGACCACCTGTCTTCCACGAATTCATGACCTTGAGAACACAGATATTCTGACATCAATACTTTTCTGGTTGAGTTATATATATATATATATATATACAGGGTGTTTCATATTGAATGGGACAAAAAGAATAGCGCAGTGTGACTACCGTAATGGATTTATTCAGCCGAAACAAATTTATTCTGCAACTACAATTATACAAGTTTTATTTGGCAACAGGGAGGAATTTTCGAATGACGAACTCGCCGCTAGAGGCACTGTTAAACAAAATGTCGTCCATGCAGGAGAAAGCGTACTGCGTTTTCGAATATGCCAAAACCTCCTTGGTAACTATTGTGCAAAGACATTTTCGCACGAATTTTTTCTCTGGGGTTTCGTTAAAGACAAGGTGTTTGTGCATCCACTTCCTCAGGACTTTGAGGAATTGAAGCAGCGGATAACTGCAGTGTTGAACTCCATCACAGGGAATATGCTATCACGAGTGTGGCAGGAGCTTGATTACAGTGTAGACATTTGTCGTGTCACTGGAGGGACATATATTGAACACCTGTAGAAACTTGAATAAATGTAGTTTTGAGGTAAATTTGAATTTTCTAAATATATTAATTACAACGTTCACAATCATGTTTTCTTTTTGTCCCATTCAATATGAAACACCCTGTATATATATATGTATGTATGTATGTGTGTGTGTGTGTAAGCAAAATTAAATTAGATCTAAAATTAAATTCCTATACCACTTTTAACTTTTACATTCCGTTATATTTTCAAGTATTAAATTGATTACCCACTTCTTATTGAAGAACATATGGCCATAAACAGAGCTTTTATCCCCGACCATTAATTTTTATTGCGGCGTATGTCATGCATAACTTTCAAATATATGTCTTCACTAAGAAGTGTACTTGAGAAATATCTGTCTAAGTAGAACCATCCACTTATATTTAATGCGTTTCCGTTTCTCTCTTAGAATCAGATGCAAAAAATGTTTTCGTTGAATAGAAACGTTTTTATAAAATGGCTTGGTATTGACTCAAAATCACGATATATATATATATATATATATATATATATATATGTCTTATTATTATTACTACAATATATTATACGGTAATTATAACTGACCTTAAAGCTCCTTTGATCGAAGAAACGAAAAAAAAATTAATTTAGTTTAATTGTTTATTAGATTAATGTAAGTTTACAAGGAGGTAAAGCCATTCCTATGTCTTTTTCAAACGTGGTTTTCTTACAATTTGTTTGCATTATTATGTATACATTTTCAGTTGAAAGGGAAGGTTGGAATACCATAATGCACGCTTAACCATGCCTCACCGCTCTAAGTTAGTGACAGCTTTAGAAAACATAAGATTTTCCATTTTGAGGAATTCGCTTTTTCATACACCGTAAAATCCGGTGTATAGCACGCACTGAACACAAAAAAGAAAACCGAAATTTACGAAAGCATATTATACTCCACGTAGGAAAATGAGACCAGCAGAAATTTAAAAAAGGAGAGAAGTGTAAAAAAATTTAGACTTCTACATATTTCAATGCGATAATATCCTTGTCGCTCCATATCCCACAAAAATAATAACTGTAACTACATATATCGAAATACATTTTATTTAAAAGAAATGACATACCGTAGGAATTTAAAGGGTGTAGTTCTAGAAGTATATTATTTTTTCTAAAGCTTGGGATAATACCTTGAATAAATGACCTCAAAATATAAGAGAATTGCACGCGTACATTTCAGGTTTCTTCGTAAAAAAGGGTGCACTTTATACGGTAGATATAACTAAAAATTAAAAGAAAATGAAGCTTAAAAGTTTAGGTGGTCGTTATACGCTGATTTTACAGTACATTTTTGTTGTGAAAAAACCAACACATAACAAATTATTCCCTTTAGTCAGTGGCGCACTCAAGGGGGTGTCCTAGGGGTTCGGACCCCCCCCCCCAAAGCCCTTGAGTTTTTTTCCATTGATGATAATCCTATCTTTATATAACGTAAAATTTAATTAAGTATTTGTAATTAACAATTTATTTTATTAATTAATGCTAGTTATTAATTCAATACTTTATTTTTTGCGGTTTTTTGTTGACAAAATCAGAAGAATCGATTGGTGTTGTTTGAGGTATGATCCGAGTTAGAGGACTTTCAACCATGGACACTCACTTGAAAATTTTGTGTGTGCGCTACTGCCTTAAATCATTAATTTTAACCATCCAGTGGCGCACTAAAAAGGGGGGGGGTCCCAGGTCCAGACCCCCAAAATCCCTTGACTTTTTTTCGATTTTTTTTATAATCATATGTATATCGTACGTAAAACTTAATTTATTAATTGTCATTAATAATGAATTTCATTAGTAATACTAAATTATTTAACTAATTATTTATTTATTTATTTGTTCAATAATTAATTTTTTACCATCTTTTGTTCCCCCAAATCAACAAAATCAAAAGAATATGTTGGGTGGCGTATTGGATTATGATACGCGAATGGTGGACTC
Organism: Trichonephila clavata; assembly: GCA_019973975.1. Lineage (NCBI taxonomy): Eukaryota > Metazoa > Arthropoda > Arachnida > Araneae > Nephilidae > Trichonephila > Trichonephila clavata. The sequence goes on from BMAO01024875.1 coordinate 64,155, forward strand.
CCGACCCTGCCCCCACCCCTTGAAAAATTTCTGTATGTGCCACTGTAACCATCCATTTATGTATGCAACAATTTAAACCTTTTTAACACACAAGATTGTAACAGCAGAGAAGCTACAATGTTCCCTTAATTCAAAACGTAGTGATTCACCACTTTAATTTCAGCCTTAAAAAGTATAAAGCATCCAATTATAACTCTGCAACAAATAATTCCGGTCTAGAATATAAACCATTTCCCTACACAATACAGAACAATTACTTGCAACTTCCCTCATATATCGCTACAGGAAAGAAGACCCTGTTTTAGATAATTATTTCAAAATTTAGCTTTGTTATTTAGTTCTCCAATTTCCCAACCTTCATTATGCTTATGAAAACTTTGTTTTTATTTCGCCATCCACTTGAGCAGTGGCCAAGTTCTTAGCGGTGCTCTAGCTATGTTCTTGGCCACCATTAAAATTAATGACGTTTAACCTCGGCTCTACAACTAACCACTGTTTAATTATGAACTCGGAACTTGACGAGGGGACAAGTTTAATGAGGGCCACATTTGTAGTGTAGTAAAAATTCTGTTACTTTGTATCATCAGCGGAAGTAGGGTCTTGTGTCTCGCACAGTGCAATTTTCTTGAGTGCGATCGCAGGGTGGTGCGATAATGGCGTTTGTAAAATAATGTTAAAACAACTTTGTTTATGGGATGTGCTACGGCTGGGGGAGTTTTTGAGATAAGTAACAAGAAATTAGATGGTGTGAAAATAGAACTGAAAAAAAAATTGAGCTTGCTAACTAATAGTTAAACTAAGAACATTGGGGATGCTCCAGTGTTCGGAAAATAAATTCGGTTTGTACTTCGTGAAGAAATAGGTTTTGATTGTGTCTGGGGAAATTATCTTTAAAAGAAGTGATGTGTTTAAAACATAGGTTCTCGACGTGGGTGATAACGCCCCCTTGTGGATGTTTGTGGCTTTCAGGGGGGCAGTAAGAGACCCAGAGGAAATTAGGGGACGTTGAGATGACATGGAGGGGCTTGGGCAGATTAACCCAAATATAGTTTAAGAAAGACTAAAAAAATACGCTGATTATGTACTAACAAAAGTAAACTTTAATACTGTCTATACGTTGATTGTATGTATTTAAATCATTTCTATATCACATGTACGAAAATTCACATATTTCGGTAGTTCGGGAAGTGAATGAAACTATTAAATGATATAGTAATTATATTCAGAATGGTATAGTAAATTTTAATTTCTGTAGTGCACGTGTTGTCTTTGTCTGTGAGCAGTAGGAAAAATGTTTCCTCCACTGCATTTCATTATGTATTTTATCCAAGAAATATAATTAAATATACTAACCAGGAATTAACGTTGATTCTTTAAAGGCTGGTACTGTCAATTTATATTTATTTTGAAAGCAATAGTTTATTACGAATTACTTTGTATCATCAAAACCCCCTGCCTGTTTTTATAACAGGTAAGCTAAAACTTTTATTCCAATCTTTTAAATGAAGAACAAATTCAGTAAGTGTTTCAATTCCAACAATATCCTATCTCTGGCTAAAATATATAATATTACACATTTAACTATATTTGTGGCAATAGCTATTTCAAATTCGCAAGGAAAGAAATTGGGGCTTTAGAAAAAAATTAAATTAAAGATATATTCTGTTAGTAAAGAATATTTTTTTAAATTTAAGTCTTATTTTTATCATGTATTATGTACACTCCTATTTCTCTAGAGTGGTAGGGGCGGTATCGAAATATTCACTAGAAAAGGGGGCGCCAGTTCAAAAAAGGTAGGGAACCTATGGTTTAAAATATATTGTGGACTGTTAAATAGTCACTATAGTTAGAGGTAGTATATAGTTCATTATGTACTACCTCTAACTCAAAGAACTATAGAGGGCTATAGCTCACTGAGTAGAAGGATTATTTTTTTTATTCCTCTCCCACCAAAAAATAGGTTAATATAGGTCCGATATTTCCTATATAGGCCTACAGGTTCGATATTTGTTTATAATATTATATTGGCATTTTTTGTTCCTTTATTTTTAGTGGGAGTACCGATTGCAGTAACGCAGACATGAATTTTTCACCGGGGGGGGGGGGAGTCCTCCGCAGTCGAAAGTCCTCTATTCTCGTACTATGCTCCAATACACTGCCTAACATTTACTTTTCATTTTGTCTATTTTCAGAAACCAAAAACAATAAAAACAATAATTATAGAATTAAAAATTAGCATTAATTAATAAAATTAATTATTAATAACAAATACGTAGTTAAATTTTACGTACTATATACATAGGAATATAATGCATCGGAAAAAAATCAAGGGCTTAGGGGGGGGCTCTTAAGTGCCCCCGGCGTATATACACGTCTCCCTCCATCGGTGCGTTAAATGCCTCGAACGTATATATACGTCTTTCCTAAGTATGGTCTTTTCTGTACACTGCTATCCATAAAATTATTTCAAAGCCTTTGGAATGCAACAAAAGGACCTTGACAGTGTTTGCGAAGGATTTACTTAGTTCAGAGAAGGTATTACTTATTTATTCTTTTTCATCCACATACGAGCACCTACATAGAAAACGGCGGTATTTAGGAAGAGAATCACGTAACTTTTAATCGGTAGTTAAGATATTAATTATAAACCGTTCAAATTATCAAGATTCACGTCAATTTATGTAAAAATTTTATGTATGACAAACCCATGGGGTTAATGGTAATTATTAAACTTGTTCTTAACTTATTTTTGTTCAACAAATTTTAAAATACATTGTGCAGTACTGACACATTTGTAAATGTATTATATCAGTGCAAAAGGAGTATTTTATATTTGTTATGTGACAACGTATATTGTTTGTTTACTTTCAGTACATTAATAATTTTTAAAATAATCTTTTGTTTTCAAATTTTCAATATGTTCACATTCTCCTCATAGATTTATAACGCAGCCCCACTATGGGACGTGCCACGCAGTTTGAGAAATGCTGATCTAGATATATTTTAAAGTGAGAGTTGGCAACCATGGTAAATTGGTGGCATACCACTTCAGTTCGTGGATATTGCGTTGCGTCACCAGTTTGTTCTTGGTTTTCGTGAATTTGGATGGAAATGTAAATAGAGCTGTAAATGTGATAATAATTATAGTGGTCCGTCATATAGAGGTCAATCATATGAGGGTCTACCAAATGTAAAATGGCAACATTTGATAGAAAACATTCTTAAGTTTGACTGCCGCTGCTCTAGAGTAATTTAATGCAAATAGAAAGTCTGACCTCAATTTAACGAAGTCGCTAAATCCCGAAAAAAGTTCGTTATGCGGAAAATTCGTTGGAGATTCATCTTTCAATTCACTTTATAAACCACATAAAACAAATTTTAAATTCATAAACATTATACATTATTAAAAAAAGTAATTATTCAATATTTTTTCTTTGTAAATTAATATTTATTTATTTTATATATCTTACCATCAAAAAGAAATCTACTAGAAAACAAGAAAAAAAGATTAGGAAATAACATTGTATTTTCAACTTTAAAAAAATAACCTTAATGAATTTTGATGACAGTTTCTAATTTCAAGCCTAAAAATAATTTTAAACATACATTATTTTTTAACAAGTATTTTTAAGCATACATTACCACATGCACACTTAAATTTAGTTACTGATAGTCTTCATTTTGTTTGAAAAAAAAATTTCAATCATAATATGCCCCACGTCTTTGCAATGCGTCAAAAACCCGCTCAGGCGTACTTTTTTCACACTATAATCCGCTTTGAATTGTTTCAAACGATGTTATCATTTCATCATATGAAAGGTTATTGACTGTACGGTTGAGGGTGAAAAGGAATATTGAAGGGGTTTTTTTTTCTAGTGAACTGGACAGTGGCGGACTAAAAGTTGCACTTCCTGGATGAAAAGGCCAGAATTTTGACTATTTTATGGCTCTTAGTGAGTTAGGTACCTGGTTGCCCCAGTTCAGAGTCATTGATCACCATAAAATTCTTAGAATGAGAATAATTTGAAGAAATATTTTTAAAATAAGGAGGGGGGAAAATCGAATTACAAGAGTAAAAATTCGTTGAATACAAAATGCACTTCGCTATTTAAAAGTTCTTTTACAAAAAAGAGAAAAAAAAAATACCGTAAAATGTTTTTGGTTTCGGACAGAGGTTTGCAAGATGGAAATCTGGCTGTATTTTCAAAGAATAAGATAAAAGGTTTATTTAGAAGCCTCCTAAAATCAGGGAGGTCTTAAAACTCTTTGAGGCTCTGGGCCCAGAAAAAGATTTTTTGATACCTTGGGCACCTATGCAAAAGTAGTCCCTAACTGAGATCTTTAAAAGTAGACAGGAAAGATGCATTGTCAAATACTCGTACAAAAGGTAATTTGTACGAGGTAATAAACGTGCACAACTCACAATCTAAAAATAACATAGGCAACGACCAGCTTGACCGATGGACGTTTTTCGACTAAAAAGTTGAATGATTTTTTATGGTAATAGGCCTAGTCACAGACATGAACAACAGTTTCTCACATAATAATATGAGGTGGCGAGCTTATCCGGAGGACAGAAGCCTTTGGATCCGAAACCGAGTAACTTAACCACTGTACCAAAATGGTCACTTTGGTACGGAGGTTGTTACTGGCCTATATAGATGATACTGCTACACACTCCCCTCCAGTCAGTTGGTGGTTAGGCAAACGAACGATATAGTTGTTATTGCGAGCGGTCAGTTGATGGTGCGAATTGGAGGAGTTGCGTCAAGTAAATTAGACAACTTTATTAGCTGTGTCATGTGAGTTAGATGCGTCAATGACGAGTTGACTGCGTCAAGTGATTTTTGACGAGTTATTGGATACTTTTTTTGCGGATAGATGGTGCCACGACAGTCCAGAAGGTTTTTTAGCTTAAGCCACGGTCATCAATGAAGAAGATTCGATCTCGGTACCTTCCGTTCCGTAAGCCTGTAACAAACTACTGGACCAAAATGATCATTTCAGACCGGAGGCAGTTACTGGCTTATATAGATACCAACGCCACACACTTCCCTACCAGTGAGACGGTAGGTGAATGAATGATATCGTTGTTACGGCGAGCGTGTGAGTTGTTACTGTTGCGTCATTTGATTCTGACGTCTTGTTTTTGTTGCGTCATTTGGGTCTGACGGCTTGTTTTTTGTTGCGTCATTTGGGTCTGATGGCTTGGTTGCATTTGCGGAGGGTAGATGGAGCCACGACAGCTGCGCGAAGGTTGCGGTTTTCTTTGTTCAGCGCCAAGGTCATCAATGAGGTGGCACGCTTATCCGGAGTACAGAACCCGGGACCTTTGGATCCGAAACCGAGTAACTTAACCACTATACCAAAATGATCACTTTGGTATGGAGGCTGTTACTGGCCGAAATAGATGATACCGCTACAAATACAATCTTAGCACTTTTGCCAGTTGACATGCAGTTTGAAATTCCATGTTTTTTGGAGAATATGTACGGGAATAATATTTGACCACATTAAAATTATCCTGATCAGGATTCTATTAAGGTAACTGACTACCCTAAAATTGTTAATTTTGATGAAAATTGACAATTTTTTAAAAATTTCATTTTATAGCCCATTTTATTTGCTTTATAAAAATATCCAAATTTATTATTTTCTATTCCCTAGAACAAAAACTACAAGTGTTTTAGTGAAAGCAGATGCCAATACTTTAAGAAAGATGCCATACTTTAAACACGTTTTACTCGAAATGTGTTTTTTAGAAAATATTCAAATGGGTACAGTGATTGCTCAAAAAGTTTTGAAAATAATTAATGGAAATTTTTGTGTATGTTTCGTATAATAGTAGAAGTGTTTTAACCATCACATTTAATAATCACTGTTTTTTTACAAAACTTACTGTCCGTTATGTGAATATAAGCACTGTTTTTTTAAGCAATTTCACAGAATAACTAAAATAAAGTGCTCCAGTTTTTGTAAAAATTAAAATATCTTTTATTCTGAAGGTCATTTCAAAAATGAACAACAAAGCAACATAGCAAAATTGAAATTTTGTTCATAAACGTTTTCTACAAAATGGGCCCTATTTATGTAATTTTTTGTAAGTTTTTATCAGTTTTTTCTCATTATAGTAAAAATAATTTGTTTTTCTTTTCTCAGTTTTAGGATATTTTTCTTGAAAAGTACTGAATCGAAAAACCTCAAAAGATCCCCAAATCTGCATTTAAAAAAAAAAATACTTTCGCAAGTAGTTGAATAAAACTTAAGACAGAGTTGAGAGCGATCAAGGCCCCCACTGAGGGCGAGGCCGTGGGCCTGGGCACACATAGTCCATACCTTAAGACATCCCTGCCTGAAATAAACGCGCTTTATTAATTTTTTTTCTCTCATTCACACATATACATAGCTTGTGCATCCTCGTAATGACTTCGTAGAACTCCAACAAGTAGATACACAAGAGATTTCCATTCTAAAACGATATTATTTCAAAACCATATATCACCGAAATGACTCTATTAACTCACACTAAATGGAAAGTAAGGGAAAAAATAACCATATGAAAATAACAACCAAAATAATTTATGTATCGAATTTCATACCCTAGACAGCGACGAGTTAACTTTCTGTTCCTCCAATAATGACCAATTCGCTTCAATAAACGTTAATATCATTCCCCATTAACCTTCCACAACACCTTATTCTTTATCACCTGGCACTGTGCCTCACAATCCCAGCTCACTTCATTCATGAAAACGTTCGATTTTTTCCCTCCCCTTCCCCATTTCTCCCCCTCTACTTCAATAAATTACATTTTCTCCCAAAAACTACGCTATCACTTCGGCGAACAATAACCTAGCTTTCACAATTCGCCATATACCTTTTCCTTCCCTTTCTTTAGATTATCGGCATCCATGTCTTTTTGAAGGGAAAAAAAAGTTGTATTGCAGTGGCCTGCATACACACATATAAAGATATTACCTGTCTATCTAAACCTGAAGGATTGCTATCTCGTGTGTATGCCTTATTTTTATGTGGGGTATTAAATCAAGTAAAAGAGAAATAACGAAAAATGGAAGTTCCCTTTTTCTTTTTATTGTTGTTATTGGGTGTATATTGAAGGCTATTGTCGTTTGGCAAATACAGGTGGAGTGAAGATTCTGGGGTAGACAGTTACGGGTGTGGGTGTAAGAAAAAGGTAGGCTTAATAACTAGCGTTTTCACTGAATTAGATTTCCTTGATTCAATGTTCCTCAAACTGTGACATTCCCCCCCCCCTAGGGGGCGTGATAACCTTACAAGGGGGAGCGAGAATATTAAAAAGTCGAAAACAAAAGATTATTTTAAAAATAATTATTAATTTATTGAAAGTAAAAATAAACAAAAAAAAAAACATTCCGGCATATTAAAAAATAAAATACACATTTACACTGATTTAATACGCTTTTCAATTTATCAGTACTGAGCAATGTATTCTGTAATTAATTTAACAATACTAAGTTAAGAACAAGGTTAATAATTAACAGTGACCCCAAGGGCTTGTCATATATAAAATTATATACAAAAATTTAAACTCATCTTGATAATTTGCACGGTTTATAAATCCCTTACATGCCGATTGAAAATTACGTGATTCTCTTCTCAATGCCACCGTTTAACACAAAGGTGAGTGTATTTGGTGTATTGGGGGGAAGGGAATAAATAAGCAAATCCTCTGAAATAAGTAAATCCTTTGAAGCTACTGTCAAGGTCAATTTATAGCATTCCAAAGCCTTCCAAATAATTTTATGAATAGCAGTGCATGGAAAAGATCATACTTCGGAAAGACGAATATATACGCCGGGAGCAACTAACGCACTGACCCAGCGAGACGTTTATATACGCCGGTGGCCCTTGAGAGGTTACAATCGTATTTTAGGTACAGCGTCAAAGTGTTGTATTTTTAATCCAATGCATTGTTATTGTATGGAGGAGGAGGGGACGGCGCGATGAAAATTATTATTGAATATTGGAGTCGCAAATATTGAAAGTTTGAGAAATACTGCCTTAACTGCTTGCTACTAGTAATTGCAAAAGTTACTTTAAAAAAAAGAAGTGTAGTCAGATGCCATTAAGGTATTAAGAAGATTTCAAAATTACTCGTACTTCAAAGTATTATAGTATAGTTAGTTATAACCGCTCAAAATGGATTTAGGTATAGAGAAAATCCAATTATAGGAATTTAAGAACTTATTTGTAGTGTCTGGCTACCATTGGTGGTAGGTTTTTCGAGATTTTGGCACAGTTTTCCACATCTGAGAGAGGAAGTTGCTAATTTGTAGGAAAGAAGTTTTTGAACGGGGCGAACAGAGAAAGTAAGTTCTTTGGCTTTGTTTTGAGCTCGAAGGCACTGAACTGATGTGGTAAGTTGAAGAGGGGAGACAGCTCAGGTTTCAATCTCACCAACTGATCGAGGCTCAAAATTATGAGGTATATGCCTTCTGTTGCTTTATAGTGTAATATTAATATAAAACTCACTCAGTCTATAGAATAAATTTGAAATTTTTTTGAAAATATCAATATTATGTGTAAGATTTGTTCTTATTTTAATTACGACTTTTGCCCACTTAGTCTTAGATTTTAATAATTTTTGATAATTATGAATGATAAATATTCAGGAAAAACCACTTTGAATCTGATTCATTTCTTACACAGGCATTTTTTTCGACATATGCCGATTATTTTAGATTCCAGAATGTTCTTCAAGTGTTCTAAATTGGAATTAAGAGGTGTAGTGGTGTTCTAGTTTGGGTATTATAAAGTACCCAAAAAGTTTAGCTTTGTAATTGACATATTACCAGCAGATGCCTTTTTAAGGGGAGGGCCCATTGCCTAATGCTCAGAAGTTGTCTCGTCTCATACTCGACTCAATTTTAATAAGATTAAGATCCAAATAATTTCAATCGTCAAATGTTACCCCTGGGTATATTCTCCAAAAAAACTAAAAATTTCGAACTATATGCCAACTGTCAACAGTGGCAAGATTGCATTATGGTATGTCCGTCTAGGCCACCATACATCCAGGGACGTCTTAAGACTTCTTGAGGCCCTGGACCCTTCGCAAAAGTAGACCCTGGGCCTCTACACAATGAAGGCCCCACCTATGACCCTTAAAAATTGACAGTGCATAGCATACGTTGTCAAATACTCGTACCAACAATAACCCGAAAAAAATAAATGTGTATGACTTACAATCGCACTAACTAGCTCGACCGACAGCCGCCTTTTGACTGAATGAGTAATGATGGTGTATGGTGATAGGTCTAGGCCTGTGCGTGGACGACGGCCATCACATATAGCCAGGCGGCAAATCGTCCAAAATTCCCAGTACAACCAGAAAATAAAATTTGACCGCTTGAATTATTCGAATTTTGATATTAAGGCTGAGTCTAGAACTAGACGAGGCCCCCATTGCGGCAAAGGCCCTGTGCCTGGGCCCAGTTGTCCCACGCCTTAAGACGTCCCGCATACATCCTCATTACACATTTAGGCGAAAATAGGCAATCGGTTTCTTCCTTTGTGAGATTGTGAGTTGCGCACTAATATTTTTATGGGTTACATTTTGTACGAGCATTTCACAACGTATGTTCTTGCACAGAGGCCCACAGCCTCAGTCTTAAGACGTCAATGATAAGCAAATAAATTATGCTATTTTGAAGATTAATTGCATAACACACTTGAGAAATAGGTATTAAATATATCACATTCAATGTCTTAAATTAGTTTAAAATGTAAATTTAAAAAAAATCAAGTTTCTGTTCAGATCTCGTGTTTATTGTTTCTAGTTCGAAGATAATAGTTATCAGTAATTGTACAAACATCATTATAAAAATCATCATATGCTTTAAATATTCTAATATACTAGACAATGTCAAATATTTATGCATAAGGCTTACAAACTATTTATTCCTTATAGTAACTAATATATGGTAAAGAAAAAAAATTTACAAACAAGTAAATAGACAGAAAACAATTATTAAATATTTACAGTTAAAAAAAGAATATATAAAAAAAAAAAAAATATTATAATAATATATATTATATATAATATTAGATATATATAGATATATATATATATATATACTGTAATAATAACAAATCATTATATGAAAATGTGATATCAAATGATCTTTATAATTTAAAATTTAGAAATAATATTAATCTTGATACAAATGTGTCTGATGTACATCTTCAAAATTGTTTATAAGTGAAAATTTTTTTTTCGATGTTGAGGTAAATATTTTTTTTAGCTATCAAACTCTGGTTTTGTCGTCTGCTCAGAAATATTTCTATATTTTTTTAGCTCAAAAAAGTTAAAATTATCTAAAATAGTAATAAATTAATTATATTTTAAGTTTAATCGTTCTTATTACATAAGAAATAATTTAAAATCGAAAATATCGTTTATATAACTAGGAGAAATTACAAACAATTACTCATTAATAAGCATTTAGCTCATTATTTATGACTGATCCCGTATATGGTAATCATGTATGCTTCTAAATTTATAGTGAATGTGTTGCAAAAATAAAAAAAAAGTTAAAAGAAAGTTAACTCTTGAAACGGAGAATAATTGCAATTTTGAACATGATATTGAGTTGTAAAAAGTTTACAAAATACATTAAATTTTATTAACTTTTACTGTAACTTCTATTAAACTATTTGTTACATACTCCTTTTAATTTTTTAAATAAAAAAAACCTTCGTTAAAAAACATCTGCCATTTCAACTAACTATAAGTTCTAAAAATTTTTTAATCGGTGAATCTTTGAAATCTGAAATTCAACAAAGTAAATATTAATTAATTATTTCATGGAAACGCAAAATTGATTAAAAGAATTCCAGGCCTCCAACCGCGCGAAACCTTGAAGCTCTGCTTAACAAACGTTCTAAATCAACATTGAAATAAAATAAATACATTTTTCTTTCTCTCACAAATATGTATTTTTCATCACCACGTTCGAAGATTTGTTTTTCCAAGGTCGTTGACAACCAAGAATTCGCAATCTTACAGAATTCTCTTTAGCTATTTGAAGTGTGACAGCTGCAAAAATATACACAGAGAATGTTTTAAATAGAAATCATTATCAAATGCGTATTGAGTAGAGAGGAGAAAATAAATGTTGTAAGTAAATATGTTTGATGTATTAATACTTGCCTGCTATCTTTAGTATTAAAATATGCAACGAGGTATTTTTATAAATATTTAATAATATTACTTAGAGGTTTTAAGTTGGAGATGAATTGTGTAGTACATAATTTCTCTCATGTGATAGCCTTAATAAAAGCTCTGGGTAAATTTTTTTTAAATTTTTCCTTTGTGACAAAAAAAAAAGTAGTGATTTGGGGGTCATTTTTCCTAAAATTCAACAGTTTTTTCCCCATTAAAAAGGAAACAGGATGTTAAATTAATTTCATGAAGCAATCGATTCGTTACTTTTCAAAATCGTCTAAAAAATTAAGGATGGGCTTATATGCCTGACTAAGGGGTGGAGAGAAAAGAAAATATGAACCACCTCAAATATCTCTTTCACACTTTACGTTACTTTAATTTGTCGGGTGATGATCCACATGCTCAGTAAAATAAAACAACCGAGATGGACAATCTAATCAGATTTTTGGCGTTGAAATGGGCGCTAATCTGTGGGCATCTGAAATGTGAAAACAGTCCTAAATCCCATATCTGGTGGTTATCGATGTGGCAGACGGCGAATGTGGATTTTCTTAGTCTGCTGAGAGGCATGACGGTGGTTGGCTGTTACGAAGAGATCCGGGAGGAGTGCCTAAAAGTTTCTTCATGATGGATTTGAAGAATTTTCTACGTGATTGAGAGTCTAGAGGTTGCTCTAGGGTTGGTGAACGGTGAAAGTGATCATAGACTCCATTTGGCTGCCGAGAGGGCTGAGAAAAGGGAAAGTGGGAGGAGCTTGTCAGTGGGGTATTTTAGAATTTAAAATGGTACAGGTTTATTTAGAATTCATCAACATATATGCAAAACTGCTTTAATAATATATACTAGTGGTAGCTATTTACAGTATGGTAAAAGAATAGAAGCGCCACTAATATGCAGTTAATGACACAGTGGTGCACAAATTCTTTAATTTAGAACTTATTATTCTCCAATGTGCATATATGCTTGTAATCTTTTACTTACCTATGAAACATTACTAGATACAGATTTAGAGTAAAAAATTTATGTTTTGAGGAGCTGAAAATGGCACAAACACACACATGGATACCTTTCCCATGGAACAGTGACTCCATATCTTGTACGAGAAAACTAAATTAATATCATTAATTTCAGTCCTGGACATCTTTTACATTCTCTTAAGCCATATGTGGACAGGGTATTTCATATTGTTACCGAACTTATTCATCCTATCGCTAAAAGCAATATTATAAGCTTCATTTTGCATCCTCTATAATTTTCGGGAACTTATGGACTGTACTCACCTTATGAGCTGCCTTGCGCTTTGCTCCAAAAGTTAGTGGGAATGCTACTATAAAGCTAAAGACCGAATGAGTTCACAGCAGTGGCCTTCACGGGAATTTTTCAAGGAAGGTTTGGGTTGTAAGTCCATCATTCTCGTATTTTGCTTCAATACACCACCCAACATATTCTTTTGATTTTGTCGATTTTCGGGAACAAAGAACAATAAAAAATTAATTATTGAATAAATAATCATCGTTAATTAATAAAATTAATTTTAGTAACAAATACTTAATTAATTTTTACGTTTTTTATACATAAGATTATAATCAGGTAATCAAGGGCTTTGAGAGGGTGATCCGGACCCGAGGACCACCCCTCCTTTTTTCTCCTCCACAGACTTTTTTTCTGTCATTTTTTTACCGTTCTTTTTTTTTCTTTTTTCTTTATTCCTTTTTAATGTCATTGTCGTTCGTATCCGCCATTGAAATGGAAAAAACAATATGCGTGTGTAATAATTCACTTAAATTTTCGCTCGAGGGATTTTAATTCATTTTGCCTTAACTTTTTACCCATCTGACGGGAAATAATCAAGCTTCATCTCCCCAAAACTGAAATGAAAGCGTTTTTAATTTAGGATGATGCAATCCTGAATCACACACATATTCGGACCAATCAGAAAAGCCCTTACCAGAAAGCATACTATTCTAATAGGTTCCGGTTAAGAAAAACTATAAAAGGTTGAGATCCCTGGAGCGAACAAAGGCTGATTTCGTGAGCGTCATGTAAACCTTATGTATTAATGTCTTGCTTTGTCTTTTGTCCTGTTTGTTTTGTGTTTAGAACTAATAGGCAGGTAAATTAACTATTTTACCATTATTACAAACTTTTAAATACATACATTAATCTGTAATTGCTCTAATTGTCCCATATGGGACAATTAGAGCAATTACAACGAATTCTACGCCGCATCCTATTTTTAGTAGCATTAACAATGGGGAAAAAAGTACGGCCTAGATTCGAATAAATACGGTATATACGCCCATATTTCTAAGACCAAGAGTTTGCTCTTGAGCTACTGCGGCTAATGTATTTTTGACCTACACTGTCTGCTTACACTCCTATTTTTTCTTCGTTTTTTAGTGATTTATTATATATACATGCTATAAAGTTAACAATTTAGAACACTGCTTATAAGCGTTTTAAAAATATGTTAAAAAGTTAAAAGTTTTATTTTAAATGAGTTTGAATAGTAAATTTAGTTTTTTAACACCCTTTTATAAGCTTCACTTGTATGTAACGGAATCTTTGAACTCAATTTTTACGCACTTTAAAAGGTAAATTAAGATTAATTCGGAATTTTGCTCACTTGTCCAGGACCGATGACTATACAATAATTTAATAATTTTTTTCCATTGTAATGATCAGGATCATCAGGATTAACGATTTCCCCTTTTCAGATCCCATCCAGTATCTTGCGACCAATTTCAGCTCCTATTTCCAGGTTTGGTGACAAAAAGATTAATTTACAACTTAGTTCGATTAACAATAAAAGTGTTTCTCAGCTTTTTTAAAGCTATAATTTGTTTTAAAAAAGGACAATTAAGCAAATATTAGATTGGCTGTTAAATATCACTGGGTGATGTAAATCAAAGTAATGCAAATTAAGAGCATTCTGATAACTTCTAAAACGCCACAAAATCTGAGTTAAGTCTCATAGTTCCAATTCTAAAGAAAATGACGAATTATCATTTATATCCTTTGGATTTTACAAATTAATTAATTAATTATCCACTCAGATACAGCCCCAGTGAAAAAAATATCAGTCAACTAAATTTAATAGTTACAAAATCATGAAAAAGCTAAATAAATAAATAAATTTTACAAACTATGCTTTTCCTCTTACTCAGCTTATAAAGCATGCACAACCTAAAACTCTTTAAAATAACCATTTTTCCTCTAGACATGCAAAAAAGTATAAATACAAACTTGAATAAATATTTTATTCAAAAAGCGTTCGTCTCTATAGTTTTCAATAATAATGTATCATCGTTCTATTTCATGCATATTGCTTGTGTGTTCAATTTTTCCCTTTAAAATATAGATGTATATTTTCTCAGAAAATTTTAGTCCACTTTTGTGTATAAAATAGTATATAAGATATAAATATGCACAAGTAAACTATATTTTCAAGAAATACTAGTAAGATGAACATATTTATTACAATCTATATACAAAAAAAACCGAGAACATCTTTTTATACATTTTATGGAAAATATTTTATCTCTATTGAAGCAATTTTAAATGTATTCTATCTGAGGTGCAGTGTACATTTTTTTTATCGAGAGTGAAAATGCAAAACTATATCGAAATGATATATGAAATATTTCCATAAATGTGTCCGGATATGTTTTTTTAAAGGTATATAAAAAACACTTCTTTTACAAACAGAGAATTTCGCAAAATATTAGTTATAAGCTAGCTAGAAAATGTAGCATCCATTTAAATGTATTGAACTGCGAAGAATATTTGATGTGGAAAATATCAAAATGAAAGAGAAATAAATATTCAATCAGAATGGAATACGGAAAATTTCTTTCTTAAAATTGCATTCTATTTCCTTTCTCTATTTTTATTAATCTTCCCTGAATTTTAGAAAGTTTTTCAATGAATAATTTATGAAAATTTTCTAAGAAATTCATTAAAAAATTGTTACAAATTCTAAAAAAAAATATGTTTTTGATTATTTTCTTTTATATAATTACTGAACATACCTTTAATCTTTTTGGAATCCTTAATATAGTACAAGTTATTGCAGTCACAACTCAAAATTATTTAATATTTAAAACTCTTATTAATTAACTATTTATATTATTAATTAATTTCTACGTATAACAATAACATTTATTTTTTACCAATTTGTATTACTCTTGTTATAGTTACATTTTAAAAGTAAAAAGTAAAACATTTCACACATAATGGCAAATATAAGAAATTTCGAATTCAAAATCATCTGCAATATCTCATTTAAAGTTACATTTATAGCTACGAAAGGTTTTTTTTGTGCAACAGCATTGTTAATCATCTATTAATAAAGAAACTATTAAATTTGTTTTATTAATTTTGAAAAAAATTCTAAAATTAGTGTATAATTATTTTTAAGTCACACGATTTTTACTGCACTTCTAACGGATAGTTTTTCAAAACAATGTAATTCTAATAATTTTACTGAAATAAGAAAACAAAACATTTCACGTAATGGCAACTGGAAAACATTTGAAATTCAAAAATGTCTGCAATTTCTTATTTAAAATAGCGTTTACAGTTTTTGTTTTCTCTCAGTAAATTTATTCCAGAATAAAATAAAACTAAATATTATTTCCAACTATTTAATATATATCTTTTCTGGTATTTTATTTTGTAATTTAAAAACAACTTTTATGTGTCACAGAATTATTAAAATAAAATGTTATCGAAAAACAATCAAATTTTATTCATTAATTGTGAAATTAATCCTAAATTAAATGTTGTTCTACACAATTTTTATTACTCGTGTAAATGAAGACCTTTTTTAGAACATTTTACAATATTTTGATAATTTCTTTTACCGAAATAAAAAAATAAAACATTTTACGCAGTGGCAATTATGAGGCATTTGAAATTCAAAATCGTCTGCAATCTTTTATTTAAAGCAACATTTACAGTTACTGTTCAGTTAATTTATTTGAGAATAAAATAAAACCAATTAATATTTGCAACTTTCAATACATATTTTTAACATCTTTTTGGTATTTTATTTTGTATTTTAAAATCAACTTCTATATGTTACAGCATTGTTAAAACCAAGCCTTATCAAAAAAGCAATTAAAATTTAAACATTAATTTAAAAAAAAATCTAAATTATGTTATTCTATACAATTTTTATTATTCATATAAACGTATTTCCCAAAAATTTACTTTGATAATAATTTTTATTGAAATAAAAAATAAAAGATTCTACGTACAATTATGAGTTATTCGAAATTCGAAATTGTCAGCAATAACTGATTCAATATACCTATAGTAAGTTACATTTTAAATTAGATTATTTTAAATAAAATAAAACCCTTATGTTACAGTTTAATTTTTCATTTTATAGTTTCTGGATTTTATTTTGCACTTTAAAATTATTTTTTGTGCCTTGAAATATTACTAAAATTATCAACTATCAAAATATAAGTAAAAGTACTTATTAATTATCAAAATGGGAAGCAATTATTAGCAGGCTGCACAAATTGGTTCTTTTAGAGTCTAGGTAAAGTTGAATGGATTAAATCCACCCTACCATTGTATTTATCAGACCGTAAAGCAAGTGCTGTTGAGAATAATACATATGAAATGATGGATAACTATAATTAGATCTAGAGTTTAATATCCATGCATCAATGAAATACGATTAAAAATTTGTTATAGTTGTATCAGAAGATTTGAAACGTTAAAAGCATAATCAGTCATCAGTTGGGGGAAAACAATTACAGAATCAATCAAATGCAGGTACAAGCAGGAATTCGGACAAGAAAAGTATGCAAATATTGTTATTTTTTTTTTTTTTAATTTCTACTTTGAAGAACAAAGCTGAAAAGTTGTTGCGTGAATTATGCATAGTTTCTAGTTCTCATTTTTCGTGGCATATATTTTATTTACGAAATACCTTGCTAGTTTTCGTACAAAGCAAAGTTATAAATGCTACTTAATTGCTGTTTTGTATTTATTTATTCGTTGTTTAATTTGAAATTTTTTTGAATTTTGAGATTTTTCATTTATTTATAAGGATATGAAATTCGGCATGAAAATATTTTCAAGAGTATTTTCTGGATTTGAAATTCTTTTATGCAGGGTGTCCGGGCTTAAAGTATCCAAAAGTTATGGCTTATTATTACGGAACCCCCCATCAGAATATAATTAGCTGTTTATCTGGAGATTGGAAACTCCTCCGAGATTTTTTGGTTTAGTCCAATCGGCCGCACGTGCGTGCATTATTCGGCAATCGCAGGCGATAAATTTATCACACTTATTTCATTAGTAAAGATGTGGAAGCCCCAGCAAAAGGTACAGTGCGTACTTTGGTTAACGGAATTTAAATCAGTCACGCGTGTACAGCGACTTGTTCGAATAGAATGGAATGTTGATCCCCTGACATCAAAATCTATCCACCAATGGGAACTTTGGTATCTCAACCTGGTAAGCATCCATAAGTTTTCGTGATTAAAGACACTACTGATCGTGTGTGTGATTCATTTTGTAGGAGTCCTGATAAGTATATTAAACAAGCCAGTAACGACATTCCATTCTGTTCGAACACGTCGCTGTACACTCGTAACTGATTTAAATTCCGTTAACTAAAGTGCGCACTGAGCTTTTTGCTGGAGCTTCCAGTTCTTTACTAATGAAATCAATGTTTCAAATTTAGCGTCTGCGGTTTCCGAATAATGCACGCACTTGCGGCCGATCGGATTAGACTCGAAAAATCTCGGAGGGGTTTCCAGTCCACGGATGAACAGTTTATTACATTTTGATGGGTAGTTCCGTAACAATAAGCCACAGCATTGGCATACTTGAAGCTCAAACACCCTGTATATAATAAAAATTAAGTTACTGTGTGTTGCAAATTTTACTTGAAAATTACTGATACATTTGGAAGTATTTTAATTGCTATTCACTTGTAGATCGTCTGTAGGTTCTTAATTCATCACAACTAGGAATAAAAGTACTTAATTCATCACAACTAGGAATAAAAGTACTTAATTCATCACAACTAGGAATAAAAGTACTTAATTCATCACAACTAGGAATAAAAGTACTTAATTCATCACAACTAGGAATAAAAGTACTTAATTCATCACAACTAGGAATAAAAGTATTAATTCACAAATAGAATAAAAGTACTTAATTCATCACAACTAGGAATAAAAAAAAAAAAGAATAAAAGTACTTAATTCATCACAACTAGGAATAAAAGTACTTAATTCATCACAACTAGGAATAAAAGTACTTAATTCATCACAACTAGGAATAAAAGTACTTAATTCATCACAACTAGGAATAAAAGTACTTAATTCATCACAACTAGGAATAAAAGTACTTAATTCATCACAACTAGGAATAAAAGTACTTAATCATAAAAAAAAAAATAAAAAAAATTCATCACAACTAGGAATAAAAGTACTTAATTCATCACAACTAGGAATAAAAGTACTTAATTCATCACAACTAGGAATAAAAGTACTTAATTCATCACAACTAGGAATAAAAGTACTTAATTCATCACAACTAGGAATAAAAGTACTTAATTCATCACAACTAGGAATAAAAGTACTTAATTCATCACAACTAGGAATAAAAGTACTTAATTCATCACAACTAGGAATAAAAGTACTTAATTCATCACAACTAGGAATAAAAGTACTTAATTCATCACAACTAGGAATAAAAGTACTTAATTCATCACAACTAGGAATAAAAGTACTTAATTCATCACAACTAGGAATAAAAGTACTTAATTCATCACAACTAGGAATAAAAGTACTTAATTCATCACAACTAGGAATAAAAGTACTTAATTCATCACAACTAGGAATAAAAGTACTTAATTCATCACAACTAGGAATAAAAGTACTTAATTCATCACAACTAGGAATAAAAGTACTTAATTCATCACAACTAGGAATAAAAGTACTTAATTCATCACAACTAGGAATAAAAGTACTTAATTCATCACAACTAGGAATAAAAGTACTTAATTCATCACAACTAGGAATAAAAGTACTTAATTCATCACAACTAGGAATAAAAGTACTTAATTCATCACAACTAGGAATAAAAGTACTTAATTCATCACAACTAGGAATAAAAGTACTTAATTCATCACAACTAGGAATAAAAGTACTTAATTCATCACAACTAGGAATAAAAGTACTTAATTCATCACAACTAGGAATAAAAGTACTTAATTCATCACAACTAGGAATAAAAGTACTTAATTCATCACAACTAGGAATAAAAGTACTTAATTCATCACAACTAGGAATAAAAGTACTTAATTCATCACAACTAGGAATAAAAGTACTTAATTCATCACAACTAGGAATAAAAGTACTTAATTCATCACAACTAGGAATAAAAGTACTTAATTCATCACAACTAGGAATAAAAGTACTTAATTCATCACAACTAGGAATAAAAGTACTTAATTCATCTTCAGTGGTTAACGATTTTATTGCGTTTTTAGAAGCCACACAGCACACACAATTAAAACCAATATAAAAAAATACACTATTATCAAACATTAACTATTTTCACGCCATTTTGTATCTGAAGCTACAGGTTGTAGCCGCCATCGCTTCCTCCGCCATTGTAGTTCTCCCTCCTCTCTCCTTTCCACCTATATAGTTTTTGTTTTTGTCCGGCGAATCTTACAATTTTTATTTATAATTAAGGAAAGGAAATAAACTTAAAAAATTCATATTTAATAGCATAGTGTGCTTTTGTGAATAATTACATAAATTATTTTTACTATCTTGTTTTAAATTAATTTATGGATGGTTAAAATTTATATTCTTTGGTTAAATATGTACGAGGGCTGTTCAAAAAGTATCGAGACTGAATTTATTATGCAAAAACATACATACATAAACACGTTTTGAGTCAATCTCCTTCGAAATATGCTCCATTGGCAGTAACACACTTGGCCCAACGATGTTTCCAGTCCTCGAAACATTTCTGGAACTCAGACTTTGGGATGGCCTGAAGCTGATGTGTCGAATTCTGTTTTATGGTTTCAATGTCCTGAAACCGGTGTCCTTTTAAGGTGTTCTTGATCTTGGGAAAGAGGAAAAATCAGCACCACAGCCTTCACTTGTGCAATCTTGTCCTCATTGCGAGAGGTGGATGGGCGTCCAGAATGGGGATCACTGTTCATTGATTGACGACCCTCCTTGAATCGCCGGAACCACTCGAAAACCCGAGCACGACTCATTGCCTCATCTCCAAATGTTGTTTTCATCATCTCGTAGGTTTCGGTGCCCATTTTACGGAGCTTAAAGCAAAACTTGATGCAGATTCGCTAATCCGTGTTTTTCACACATTTTCTTTTTTCGACGAACGCACGCAAACACTCCACGTGAAAGAAGTCAGTGTGACTGAACGGCGCGCTGTACAGACCTGCCGAATTTTGTGAGACAAGGTGAAATATGCGCGTGCATGATGCGCACAGTCCCTCCGCTGGGGGTTTTCTCGAATAAATAGAATAAATTCAGTATCGATACTTTCTGAACAGCCTTCGTATATATCTCTCCATATAAAAAAGTTTTTGTAATGCTGCGATAAATATATTTATAATAAGGTTTTAGTTAGTAAAAATGGTTTGCACAAAAAGTTTAATTTAACTAAAGAGGAGCGCCAAGAACGACTTGTCTCCTACCTTCTAGCGCTTTCTCGAAAAATCCGTGATGTCACAGATTTCTCCAGTAATTTTCACAAGTATGCATAGAGTCATCAAGTCACCAAAAATGGTCGTCCAACTTGGTTGGCAAATAAAATGTGGAAATTATGACTTGAAATTGATTTTATTTCCTGCTTACAATAAATTGAAGATAAAAATAGAACTATGTAGTACATGTAAATTACAGTTTTACTTTTTGGGCTATGAGTATGAATTGTTATATAATTTGTAAAATAGGGATTGATCCGCCGTTAGATAAACAAGGATAGCTCCCCCTCCATAATTAAAAAAAAATTGATATTAAAAAAAAATTTTTTTGATTTTATTATCGTTAAGAAGAAAGATATCTATCAGTGGCTTATAAAGAGAGAAAAGTTATGTTTTGTTAACGTAATTATTAACATAATTAATTTCTGAAAACTAAAATTTTTATGACTGAAAGCAGTTTTATTTATTAATTTATTGCAAAATTAATAAATAAAACTGCTTTCAGTCATAAAAATTCAGTCAGTGTAAAACCTACACAATTCTGAGTAGTGTACTCAGAATTGTGTTGGCTTCAAATTTATTTTGAGTGTAATTGTAAATTTTGGACAAAAACTGCTTTGGGGAAAAACTTACTATTTTTTAAAATCACTCTTTTGTTTACCTCACTAAAAAAATTGCGAATGATATAACCTCCATATAAATTTTATTTCTCATTCGTAATCAGATAACAAAATAAATTGTACTCAGAATTGTGTTTCCTCTTTCATCTTTTAAGAACATCTACATAAAAAAAGAGGGAAAAAACATTTTACATCAGAAATAGAGCTATGTCAACAAAGATACTCCGAAAAAGATCTTATCATAACTATTATTTCATAATTTTGACGTTTATCTCTCAGATTTATAGTCCATTTCATAACAAGAAAAGCAAGTATAACATAATTATACCATGATTGTTCGCAGAAAACATTGTGATTACTCTAAACAAATGACATAACTCATATTTTTTTCCCCGCCAAGTTATTTACAATAATTGCAAAACACGACCGCTTGACACTTTCCAAAACTAATCTCACAAAACCACCTGCTCAGTTACGGTCACAAAAGATAACCATCCCTTCGATTATCGTTCAACCTAAAACCACTGAACTAACAAAAATCCGAAGCCTTAAATATGCCCCCTAATAGAAAACAAAGCTTCATCCAGGTCTCGGTAGTAATTACTACGAAAAATCTCAAACAAATTCCGAAAATGCGGGACGAAAAAGAATGTGCGGAATCTGTTATCAACTTGGTAGATTTTTCCTACGACACAGAAAAGGAGAGAGAGAGAGAGAAAAAAATAGTTCTCGGAACACAATTACGCTTCTTCTTTTCCTGTCGTTCAGGTGGCAACGGCGTATGACTCACGTGGTGAGTAACTCTGTTATCGTCTGCTTCTATTTCTAAAGTTCCTGTTATCGAGTTGAGCTGTTGAAACTTTTTGACCCTTTTCATCGTTTGGCTTTTCCATCAAGGTTCGAATGTACCCTTTTGGGGGTTTTGTTGAGTTAACAAAAAGCGTGACGAGAATTATTAGCGGGGTAATAATGTGCATAAATACTTCAGAGTTAATTTATCGTTTGGCAAATTTTAAAGAACGATACGGTTTATGATGGATATAGTATAAATTAACGGTAGGTTAATTATTTCATAGGGAGGTAGAAAGGGTGTTTTTAAGGTTTTAGAGTGAACATGAAAAAAAATAACTATATTTTAATTATATCTTATATCGTTTGCAAATTTGGGTAAAGTAACGGGCATGCAAGATTGCATGAGAGTTTAAGGAAACATTAATAATTTTTTTAAAAAGAAAGACCAACCAATTTTGTAAATGAATTCTTCAGTATAAAGTTAAAACCGGGGTATTTTTTCCATAACTTTTGACTGAAAGTAAATTCATCCTTGTGATAGCTAAATTAGTACCAAAATACGTTTTTGAATATAAAGTATGCTTTGATTCAGTAATTATTAATTTCATTTTGATTTGCGTTCTGTTAAAGCAGTGAACGCCATGTCGATCGCGAGCTACTAGTAGTTTGCTGGGACGTTATTGGTAGATCGCCACTAAGTGCACACAATGGAAGGGGGTCCGCGGTTCCGGACCATCCTCTCATAGCCCTTGATTTTTTTCAATCGATTTTAATACTATGTATATAGGATTAAAATTAGGATTATAGGAATTTTTAATCCTTTCTGTTTCTAAAGTTCCGGTTATCGAGTTGAGTTGTTGCAACTTTTTGACCCTGTGCATCGTTTGGCTTTCCCTTCAAGGTTCGAATATACCCTTTTGGAGGGGTTTGTTAGATTAACAAAAAGCGTGACAAGAATTATTAACTTCAGAGTTAATTTATCGTTTGGCAAATTTAAAAGTACGATACAGTTTATGATGGATATGGTATAAAATTTATACCATAATATAATTACGCAACCCATTAATTTATACTATAAATTAATGGGTTGCGTAATTATTATATAGGGAAGGAGGGCGTTTTTAATTACAATATTTTAATTGTGTTCTTATATCGTTTGCTAGTTTGAGTAGAGCAGCGAGCATGCAAGATTGCGTGATGTTTTTTTCTTAAAAAAACATGGTAGTTAAAAAAAAATAGCCACTTTTTGTAACTATGATGAATTGTTGAGTATAAAACTAAGATTGTGTCGAATTTTTTCCATAACTTTTGAATGAACGTAAATCCATCCTCGTGATGACTAAATTGGAACAGAAAAATGTTTGTGAATTATTAATTTCCTTTTGATTTGTATTCAGTTAGAGGCCAAAATATCGATCACGAGCTTCTAGTAGCTTGCGGGGATGTTTTCGGTAAATCGCCACCTACTAGTAGTGCACACTAAGGGGTGGAATTCACGAGTCTGGACCTCCACCCTATAGCACTTAATTTTTTTCCATCGATTTTCCTCCTATGTATATAGTACGTATAATTTAACTAATAATTTGTTATTAATGATTTATTTTGCTAATTAATACTAATTATTTATTCAGTAATTTATTTTTTACTGTTTTTTGTTCTCGGCATTTGACGAAATCAAAAGAATGTTTGGTGGCTTTTTGGGATTGGTCGACTTTCAACCCTAGGCCCCTCCCCCTTGAAAAACTCCTATAGGGGACACTGGCCATTACTTAATCTCTCTCGTCATTAAGTGACCGCGACAGCCTAGTGGTCAAGGTAACGGACTCGTGGCCGGCGTGTCATGAGTTCGAGTCTTGTACCGCTGAAGACCCGCAGTGCAGAAAAAGCCATGCACGTTAAATATGTCGTGGCTGAAAAATCCTCCAATTAGTATGGTTTGGAAGTTAGAGAGGGAATGGCAGTTCAGGTGTTGTCCTCGTCCCTTGACCAAGGTTCAGAATAACAAGAGCCTTCGCCAATAACCGATTTTCGTCTGAAGCGTTTTCGTGTTTTACATACTTCGCTGTACGTGCTAGAAAACTATGCTCAGGTTTGTAGTTTGAATTTCGTTTACTACAAAAGGGTTTTCTTATATCATATCTTTAATTTACACGTGCCTACTTCCTAAGCCGAAGGGGATGGATTTGATCTCAGCTGGAGTCGAAGGTTTTCTGGGTCCGAAAACTGTAGGCACGCATGCCATATGATAATATGGCATGTAAAATATCCTTTAGGTAACAATTGGACTCTTTTACTCTCAGTAAAATTAAATCACAACAATATTTAGCATTCAATAAGAGCTGGAATTAAAATTAATTTTGTGGGGGTGTCGGCCTAATCGGCACCCCTCGCTCTCCGTCTTGCTTATCTAAAGGTGTGTGGGGGGAACAAAGCATCACCAGCAACTTCCATAATAACAATTAGTTTATTTACCTTTAAACACACTTAAACAATCACGAGTGAAACTACAAAAGGAAACCTAGGAGTGATATATAAAGCGTTATCTAAGCTCAATACCCAACTCTAAGTAAACCCGACTACGTGAACTAGACAAGGAGAACAAGCGCTAATGAACAAATAACAAATTCTAATTTCTTCTATCTTAAATCCTCAGTCTAATAATTTAATCTCTTAGCAATTACTTCCTTAACTCGCGCTATGTTTGTGAATGAAATATTCCAATATTCACACTTACGTAACAGCTCCCCTGCTCCTTCTATCTTACATCTACAAAACCTATATATAGACTTCATATAGTCAAACTAATATAAATATCATGGTTTCTTCTTGAATCTTCTTCTTGTGAAGTAATGTGAATGCTAGCCCCAAAGCTTCCCCAAGCGGATTAGTAGGAAAATGACTCGAATAGACCCGTCACAATTTAAGCGTCAAAACTTGGCAGAGATAGCCGTCACTAGATGGTGCCACCAGGAAATAGCTCTCGTATTTAGGGACTTTCCGAGTGTTCATGAGTTCAGTTGCCCGAATGCAACCCTTTTGAAGAAAAAAAGATTGAGCAGACGATATAAGCATACTAAATTAATTTCTAAAATTCTATGTTGATCACCAAGACCTAAGCCAAACCGAAAACCGTGCAACAAAAATATAGTATTGACAAACTTACATCAAAAGGCGCACCTAATAAAAGAACGATTTTTCTCAATATTATTTATTCCATAATAATAATATTGAGGAAAATCGTTATATACGTTTGCACAGTCATTATTTTTTAAGAACCATTACACTACATCTAACCATAGGAATTAGTTGCCATTCCAGAACATTTCGAAATAGCAAACGATTATTATAGCAATGCCATTCCCCCCCCCCTTCTATAGACGTATATAGTTTATCTACCTTTTTCAGACATGTGGAACGCAAAAGAAATTTATGTTATTACGTATGAATCTCGCAGCAATTGTTGATATATGATTTTTATCACTATAGAAAGGTATATGCGCGGAAAATAGCCCTACGGTAGTTTATCAATGAATACAATAAGTATCTAATGATTGGAAATACAATGGTTTCCTTGACTCATGATTTGAGTGGAGCGGCTTTTTATTTTCGATATTTTTTTGGCTGTAATAAAAAGAGTTAATAGCGCGCACGTGCTGTTCATTATTGTCAAATTCGAACGATGATGAGCTGGAGATGAACTTTGATGTTAACCCTTACAGTGAACAATGATAAAGTCCTGTAGGCAGAATGTTCAATGAATAAATGAACATTCTGTACTGGAAATTTAAAATTTTTCTTCTTGTGTGATCCGCTTGAGGCAGGAGAACTCAACTTTTTTTTCTCCTGGGCTGTCTACATATGTTAGCTATTTCACGCGGGCAGCAATATGAGGAATAATGGAGCTGGGGGGAGGGGGGATACTTCAAGATAGCATAGATAATTTAAAATGTGGAAATTAATCAAAATATTAAAACTCCTATTTTGCTTTTCTTAATTATCACTTAATTTGTCACTGAATTTTTCTAAATTGGAATCATTTTTAAGAATGACTCTTTCACAATTTCTGCATCAGTAAACGGTTGCGCATGATTACCAATGATATAACAAATTTCATAGGGTGTCTTTGTTATCGTTATGACACATTTTTGCTGTTGTAAAGATCATTCAAGAAAGCCTATTTATCATCTCTTAAAAGATATCTTCGAGGAAAAGTGTCATTGAACGATTCCTGTAAATTTATATATTTTTAAATACGCTTTCGTTTGGCAATTCAAACAATTACTGAACCATGCTTGTTTTTCACTACAAAATACTCAACTTCCCAATCATCTTGAAACAATCTATTTTATTCGAATATTTTTCGCTTGCAATATATGAAAGATAGTTAAAAAATATTTCCACTCATATAATGGTCGCTACTCCATTGTTGTCTATTATCTCAATCAGAAAAAAATATCAATTCGCACCCATACAACATCGACAGCCAAAAGCAAAATTGATATATTTCATTTTTTTACAAAGAATTTCCCACCAAATTTTCATAAATAACTGCATTTCTCAGTGCAATGGGCCATGAACGGGCCACTTAAAATGGCCCGGTGGGCCGCAGGTGCGTATCGCTGGCTTAAGGTAACTGATTATGTTTGGATCAGTAATATTTGAAAAAGCGAATAAACGGCTAATTTTTTTGATAGTGTTGAATTAGAATATGCACCCAACTCTTTTTTTCACACGGTAGATACTTTCCTGAAAAACCACGCATAAAAAAATCGTGATAAAAATCGAAGTGACCTACGGAGACATGTTCCACATATTTCTCCTTAAAATTGTGCAAAAAAAAAGTAATTATGAAATCCATGTTACCTAATTACAAAACGAAAAGAACTTATTTTATTACAAAAAAAAATTCAAATTAGTGTGCAGTGAAAATTTACACACACACACAGCCTATTAGTACATACAAGGGTGGTTCGATAAGTACTTAGCCTCACTGCCTGATGGTGCCACTATCACAAGAGAAATACACTATAGAGTAGTACCTTCCTGTAGACGGCTTCTGACGAAATTTCAGCCTGATCGGACTAGTAGTTCTGGTTTGAGAGCGTGTGAAAGCAAGCGTATCCGTTGATTTAAAAAATGGAAAAGAAGCAATATCGGTTGGTGATTCGATTTTTGTTTTTGGAAGGGAAGTCGCGCAGTGAAATCAAAGAGCGCTTGGATGCAGTGCATGGGGACGCTTCTCCTTCGATGGCGAACGTCAAAAATTGGTTCAACGAATTTCAACGTGGTCGCACGTCGGTTTTTGATGAGCCACGCCCAGGTGCCCCGAAAACAGCAACCACGGAGGAAAACATGATGAAAATCTACGATATCGTTTTGCCAGACCACCAACTGAAGGTTCCGCGTTTGCTCATTCCGGATAACAAGCACAACCGTGTGACCACTTCAGAACAGTGTTTGGTGTTGTTTAAGCGCAATCCAAAAGACTTTTTGCGTCGTTACGTGACCGTCGACAAAACATGAATCCACTGGTAAACACCAGAGACCAAGGATCAGTCGAAACAGTGGACTTAAAACGGTGAACCTGCTCTGAAGAAGGCGAAGACTGTCCCATCGGCCGGAAAGGGGATGGCCACCGTTTTCTAGAATTCATAAGGTGTGATATGCATTGACTGCCTGGAGAAGGGCAAAACGGTCACAGGGCAGTACTATTTCGAATTATTGGGCCAATTCGACGCCGAATTAAAAAGAAAACGGCCCCATTTGGCGTAGCACCACGACAATGCACCGGCTCACACCTCCGCACTCGCCACGGCTCAATTGATAAAATTAAGCTACAAACTGCTGCCCCACCCACCATATTCTCCAGATTTGGTCCCGTGTGACTTCTTTTTGTTTCTCTAACTTGAAAAAGTCCCTCGCCGGGCAGAAATTTCACTCGAATGAGGGTGTAATCGCCGCCCTGAGGCCTACTTTGTAACCTCGAGAAAACTTTTTTTTCAGACGAGTTAAAGAAGTTGGAGCATCGCTGGGTGAAGTGTATCGAACAAAAAGGAGATTATGTAGAAAAATAAATTGCATTTTTTCCAAAATTTTTTTTTTTTCATTTGTAGGCTAAGTACTTATCGGACCGCCATCGTACAACATATAAAAGTTCAAATTGAAATTAGAATTAAAACTACTATTTAACAAGCACACGTTTATTATGAACTGGATAAAAAATGCTATCATCAGCACATGAGTCAGTCTTTGATTCAAAGAAAAATTTCGTTCGTTTTTAAAGACCTTTATTGATTTTTTGTTGTTGTTGTTGTTACAAATCTGTTATTAGGGGCTTTTTTGGTTTCTCAAGTGGCTTATACAATTCTAGATATCATTCTACATGAAACTTAAGAATTCGTCGAAATTTTAACGCCCTCTCTATATCTGAATCACGAGTAAGAAAATGTTGTTCCCTACTCGTTGCAAATTTCAAGCCCTCGAGAATTAAATCAGTTGTTAATAGCTGAGCTTCACCTTAGATTTCATCATTATCAACTTCTTTGTTATCCTAAACTGTCATAAATTCGATCAAATCGTCTGCATCTAAAGGGCAAGAATCCTCCATTTCTTTTGGAAACTTGTGCTAAAATAAAAAATCGTGTAAAAAAAATCTTCAAATTCGCGTACCACGTTATTTAAAAATCATGTAAAGAAATGATCGTGTAAAAAAAAAAAAGAATTGGGTATACATATATAAAATTTTTTATGAATATTATTGCAAGCAAAAAAATATCTAAATGTCATTTTTTGGCAAAAAATAAAGGCAGAATGATATATTTTCAAAACATTCTCCTTTGATGAAAATTGCTTCTATGCTACAATAGTCCAGAAAACTTGGTCTATTATGGACCGAAAGGTGGCCGAGTTTGTGAAAATGGCGGGTTATCGAGAAGAACAAGTAGGAGTGTTTTCTCAGAAAATATTGTGCTGCGCTTGTATGTATTGTATACAACAGAAAATAAACACTGCCCAGATACCCTTAAGAAATGGAAAAGTATGTACTTTATGAAGGCATAGAGTATTTACATGAAATTTAAAATTAATAAATACACAATATACAGTAATTTACCTAATCAAACACACTTCAGAAAAGTACTTAATCTCTTTCATGCGCTGAATTTTTGACAAATATATTGCACTAGAGGGAAATAATTACAAATATTTTATATAAACCTCACAAAACTATAATTTTTGAACAAAAAAAAATATGCTGGTACATATTAATAATAATAAAAACTTTTTGAAATAAAGGGTGTCCAAAGTTTTAAGAAATGAGTGGTACATATTTTGTACCACCCCGCTTCAAGCAGAATTATATAGTTCTGGAAACATGATTATTTCTTCCCTTAGAACAATGAAACTTTGCTGACACACCACATCCATTCTGTACGAACTTGGATTGCATTGAACTTGGGAAAATAAATAAATTTACTTATTCGTCTTATACTGTTACTCATCCTAACATTTTCAGTTTTCCCTAATCTAATGTTGTAAATTTAATTTTAGTTTAGTCCTAATTTACCTAACGTTAGTTTTAGTTTTTAATATTCTATTCTATACATTATTTTATTTTACGTGGTTTTTATTTTGTCAACATATATAAGAAGTGTATTAATTGTATTTATTTTTTTCTGAACACGAGCTACAGCTCATTCAGGACATTTGTGCAATTTTGTATTTGATAAATATTATTATTTTTTAAAAAAATGTAACTTATACAACAATCTATATGGCAAAATAAACATGTCCATTATTGCGAAGAAATAAGCGGAATGCATTTTGTATTTGTAAAGAAGATGGCCTTCAATAGCGAGGTGGTACATTTTTCGGACTCTCATATTTTCATACTAGCAATGCACATGTGAGGTACTAATTATTGTAATATTAACTTATTTAGTATCAAATATCACAAGAGTCGCTTTCGTTTACACTTGAAAGTACACAACACATTTACTTCCAAAAAATACCACTCAACTCTCACAACAGATCAAGGAATGAACTACTGCATAAACCTATTGCATACAATTAGCTTCTGACATCTGTTGGAAACTTGAGTAACTAGTAGGAGTTGACCTCTGGGGTGGTTCAGAGAATGTACCCCTTAGTATCAATTTCTGAGGCATTCAAACAAATGGTACGTTTTATGTACCACCACACAATAAACGAATAAGAATTTGTGGTACAACATATGTACCACCAAGCATGAAATAGTCATACAGAAGTAAAGCTGTCTATAATGAAAATTAAGCAGCCTACTTGCAAAAATTAGTTATTTTTTTAAAGAAATGCGTAATTTCCTGATGTCTTCTGTACTGCACTCTGCGTTTTACTGCTTCATCACAAAGACGACGAAGGAACAATAAGTCCATTTCCGACACACTTTGTACAAAATACTTCAGTTTCGAAAGCCTAAAGTCCCTTCACAATGTAGTACCTTTGGAGTTTGTATGGGGTCCTCAACGTTAATGTCTTCATCCCATTTTCCGACATTTTTTCATTAATTGTGATAGCAGTAATAATTTCTGCATCGGACATAATGTCTTCCTTGGCCGAGTTATCCGAACTCCTTTGTTATCAAGTGCCGAGTTTTCAGGACCCCACTTAATAATATTAAGCCAAGGAGTTTTGCTAGGAGGAGGAGGAGGTGGAGTGCTCGAACTAAGATTGTTGAAACATATAATTTAGAATTGGATTTATTCACATTTAATATATCA
Organism: Trichonephila clavata; assembly: GCA_019973975.1. Taxonomy (NCBI): domain Eukaryota; kingdom Metazoa; phylum Arthropoda; class Arachnida; order Araneae; family Nephilidae; genus Trichonephila; species Trichonephila clavata. The sequence continues at coordinate 95,256 of BMAO01024875.1, forward strand.
GAGTAGCTAAATTTTCAGATAAAACACCAGTTATTATTTGGATTGAACGTAATTCTGAAAATAATATGAATTTTTCAAAAGTTTTTGCTCAGACTCTGTAGAGAAGTCCTTACTATATATATATGGTCAAAATATTATTATTAATGACGCATTTTTCATTAAAAAAAAGAGAATGTTTTGAAACTATATAATCCTTTCTCCTTTTTTTTTTTGCCAAAAAATGCATTTAAATAATTTTTTTACTGAAATAATATTTCTAAAACAGTTTTAAATGTATATTTTAATTCAACTGTGTGTATGTGACACCAATATTAAAATATTATTCATTTATACGATTTTTCAAAATTATTCATTTAAAGCTTTTTCAAGTTTTTTAGATTAATAGAATTTGAAGATTAACTTGATATATAATCCAACACATAGAAATTGAAATGTTTTAAAATTGTAAGTTTAAAATAAATGTTCATGTGTTACTACTATTGTCGAAAAAATTATTTTTTATTACATGTTTTAATTGTATTTTTACAGTCTTTTTTTTATCTACTTTGTATAATCACTCTATTTTTAGGTTAGGTTTATTTGTTTTTAAAGAGAGAGACGATTCCATTTTTCTGAAGTCATGTAGCAAGTAAACATTTTTAAGATACCAAAATGTTTATATAATATATATATATATATATATATATATATGTATCTCCTTACTTTTAAATTAACTTAAACAAATTCAATTATTACTATATATATAATTATTTCAATTGAATATTTAATTGCTTACTGTAATCAATCGTCGTTATATTTTTTATTTATTTTTTGAAATGCTTACCCATAATATTAAGTGGCTATGGTAGCCTAGTGGCCATGGTCACGATCTCGGGGCTAGTGTGTCACAATTTCAAGCCCTAGGGACACTGAAAATTCACTTTTTAGAGGGATACACGTTAAATGTGTCGTGGCTTGACCGTCCTTACGTTGGTGTGGTGTGAGAATTAGGATAGTGGGTGGCAAGCTCGGGTGTTATTCTCATTTTTTGACCTTCATTCAATATTAAGAAAGTCCATCGCCAATAGGCCTTTCCGTTTTTAAAAAAGAGAGACGGATTTTAAAATGAATCATCCTTCTTTCGATGCTGATTCTTTTTTTAAAACTGAGGGGCCAAATTAGTGGAAAAAGTATCAACAAGAAGTGGTGGTGTCAACTGAAAAAATTAATTGAAAACATTTTTTTTCATATTTCCTCTTTCTCTCTCTCTCTTTTGTGGTCTGCTCGGTGCATTTGTTTTGATAATTTTTATTTTTATTGCATTTGTAAGAATGCTGGAATAATGCGTGTTCTATTTTTCCCTCTCCTTATCCTTTCTGTTTTCTTTTTTTATCATTTTTATCTTTGTATATTTATATTATTTAATTTCCATATCCCACAAACCTGTAACCGTAACTGTATAATTTATTTACATATGTATATCGTGCAGTTATTTTTTATTTGTATTATGTAATTTTACTGTGTACTGCTGTTAAAAATGCGAACTAAGATTTTGTGCAGTAAAGTTGAAACGCGGGGGTGGTTGTTTCGCGGGGGATTGGTTTGTAGCTGTAATCCCCTTTCGGGGGAGCTCGGTTCCTTTGGGCATTCATTCTGCGAATAGCCCTTGTGTGTAGCTTTATATTGCGATGTTAATAAAAACTCACTCACCCGAAATCTGAAAATAATTAATTTATCTATTGTTTAAAAAACACAAATTTATTGTAAAATCTTTTGTAATTATTTAATTTAGTGTTGTACTGAAATTTGCTGATGAAACAATAAAAGAAAGGCGTAGAAGAATCGCTTTTTATTAAAAAAAAAAGAAGCCTATTACTTCGTCAACTACTATTAAAGGCTTGACTCGAGTTCAAAATGCGCACCTGCCAATTGTTTGCCCTGACGTAATCTGACTTGAGTGATTATTTTTACAGTGTTGTCATAGTTTCACTCATTCGATTGTTATGTAAAATTTTTGACAGGCGCATAACTATCCAGCAGGTGAAAAAACTGAGACTTAATAACTCCTGGTTACTCAGCAGAACTCTGAATCATATGACACTTTTTTAAACAGCTTTCTGAAAACCGCAGACTTCAGTGAAAGGGGAAAAAAAACAAAAAAAAAAATTCTTTTATAAGAACGAGTTGTGCAAAAGTAAATATGCGTCAATTTCGGTTGTTGTGTGAAAAACCAGACAGCTTTTTATCACTGCAGACGATTTTTTTTCCAGCGCTTTCCATATTTAGAATGTTTAGCTAAATGTTTTGACGATATAGCAGAGAAATAACAAGAAAGATGTCAACTTTATGTCTAATAGTCGGGTTTACGTTCTACGAAGTTGTTTTTTATTTGATAAAAAAAACGTATTTATAAAAAAATAAATAAAGTAGCAAGGGTTTTTTTCCCTCTTCTTTTCTTGATTTTTTAATAGCAGAAATTTCCAGACATTTTTGACAATAACCAGATGTCTTTTGTCGAAGCCGTTAAAAATTAAACTGTTCTCTCCAGTCTTTAAAAGAAAAAAAGTATTTTACTTAATACTTATTTTTTAAAGTTTTCCAGACATCAGATGAATTTTAAAAAGGGATTTTTACAAAAAAAATTCAAAAAGAAGAAACTCAAAATGTCTTTAATTAAAAAAAATAATAATGTAATTAATTAGAACACAATTTTGTTTATAACAGTGAATAATTCTTCTACACTGTTAAAGAAAAAAAAAAAAAAAAAAAATTGATCGTTTTTTTGGAAATGAATTCATAAAGATAAAAATTAATAACTTTTTTAATTAATAGAAATAACCTTTTTAATGAGTTAAAAAATGCGAAATAAAATGATATTTCACAGGATTTAGTTGACAAAAATATCATTAAAAAATCTAAAGTGATAAACATATACAGTGGACCCCAAAAGTGTTCGTACACTTGCAATTTCCTATAAAATTTAAGGTTTTCGACTAATAAAAATTAACATATTGGAATTGGAATTTTTTAATGATATCTGCAACTTGTTCTCAATAGAATGACATAATTTTTTTTTAAATGATATAACTATTATTTTTAAAAATTAATAATCAAAAAGCTATTGAAAAATTACGCCACAAAAGTCTTCGTACACCTAACAAAAATCTCAACTTAGCTTTAAATATTGTATTTCTTTCTTAATTTAGTACTTAGTAGGATATCTTTTAGTGTCCACAATAACTTTTAAATATTTTGGTGTAGATTTAATCAGTTTTTTGTAATTTCTGCATCGGTTTTCCTCCATGCTTCTGTTATTATTGTTTCTACTTCCCATTATGTCATGTTTTCTTTTTTTTTAAATCAAATTCTCACCAGATATGTTCTACTGGGCTAAATAAACTGATTAAGGAGATTTTTTCAGAATTTTGGACAGTTATAGAGACCCCAGCTGCGTATATTGAGAGCAGAGCGCTTGGCATCATTATCCTGTTAAAAAATGAAGTAGTCTCCTATATCCAAATTTTCGCCGGATAATTTAAAATTTAAAATATTTAAATAGAGCTGATAATTCACAATACCCCCCATCAAGAAATACCAAATTACCTAATTTTGAAGCCGATTTACACCTCCACGCAAGAACTTCTCCATCTCCATGCTTCAGCATGATGGTGGAGGAGTTCTTGTTCCACATAAATTCATGGGATTAAATTCCTCATTTCTTCATTTTCAAACTATTATATGCCCATCAGAACCAAAAATGTTTAATTTTCCTTCATCCCAATCAATTTGCTGTCAATTTTGAGTTTTCTGAAACTTAATCCCAAGAATCAAATTGGATCAATGAACCATGGAAATGGAAGTGTTCTTGCGTGGAGGTGTAAATCGGCCTCAAAATTAGGTAATTTGGTATTTTTTTATGGTATTGTGAATCATCAGCTCTATTTAAATATTTTAAAGTGAAATTTTAAATTATCCGGCGAAAATTTGGATATAGGAGACTACTTCATTTTTTAACACTATAATGACGCCAAGCGCTCTGCTCTCAATGCACGCCACTGATGTCTCTAACCGTCTAAAATTCTGAAAAAACCTCCTCAATCAGTTTATTTAGCCCAGTAGAACACATTTGGTGAGAATTTGATTTTAAAAAAAGAAAACATGACATAATGGGTAGTAAAAACAATAATAACAGAAGCATAGAGGAATACCGATGCAGAAATTACAAAAAAACTGATTAAGTCTATAAGAAAACATTTAAAAGTTATTGTGAACACTAAAAGATATCCTACTAAGTATTAAATTAAGAAAGAAATACAATATTTAAAGCTAAGTTGAGATTTTTGTTAGGTGTACGAAGACTTTTGTGGCGTAATTTTTCAATAGCTTTTTGATTATTAATTTTTAAAAATAATAGTTATATCATTTAAAAAAAGTAATTATGTCATTATATTAAGAACAAGTTCCAGATATCATAAAAAAATTACAATTCCAATATATTAATTTTTATTAGTCGAAAATATTAAATTTTATAGGAAATTGCAAGTGTACGAACACTTTTGGGGTCCACTGTATATAAATATATTTGGAATTTTTCCTGATATATAATCAAAACAACAATTATATTTAGATATGGTTGACTAAATTTAATTTATTTTGAACAAAAAATAAAATCAAATATTTAAAAGTACTTAACTGTAATTATGGAAAATATTAATACACACAACACAGATGAAAAAATTTGAGATAACCATTATCTTAATAATTTAAGATTGATGTATTTTTATGCAAAGAAAATAAAAGTTTTTGAATTGATTTATAATCCCCTAGACTTTTTAAAAAGTCACGAGAAGGCATGTAATGATTAAGTATTATTTTTTTGAAAAAATATTAAATTTGTCAAAAGAAGCTTTATAAAGACAAATTCCTGTAAACCTTTTTTTAAAATTAAAAATAAAGATAAATAGTTGTTTATAAAACTCGGGAATGCAAACTATTAACTTAAATTGCTTAGTTTTAAACGATTTTCTAGAACGCAACCAATTTTTCTTTAAACTTATTGCAAACAAGAGAGATATTAAAATTGGAAATAATGCTAAAAAATGTATAATTAATTATAACTTATGTTAATTTTTTTTCCATTGCTGTGAATACTGATCATTAACGTAATAAATTCTAATTTGTTTTGATATTTTCTGACGTACAAAAAAATAAATCAGAAAATTATAAAAAATTTAAATTTTTATATATATATTTTTTCTGTATCGTTTGCTGTATCGCATACAAAAATATTTCTTTGTTATTGTAATTCAATAACTTAACCACATGTAAAAATATACAGAAAAAAGGCATATTAATGGATTCCATAGTAATGCAAATGATTTTTATAACTTTTATTAACCTAAAAAGAAATATTCTCTATCTTCCTTTTATATTTGCATAATATTTAATTTAATTACGAACAAAGCCAAAAAGCCAATTTTCAGTGTAAGCATGCTATTTAAATCAGGTTTATATCTTGATTACATTTGGAATCACATAAAATGTTTTCCCTCAGGATTCCTATTTTTAATAAACATTTTTATCTCAAGAGATGCATTCAAGTATGAATTTAAAACATATAAAGGAATCTTTATTTAAATTTTAAAATGTAAATTTATTTTAATCATGTCTTTTTTTTGACATTACGCATATTGTTTTAAGTGTATAATTAATTGTATCTTCTAAATTGTTCTCTTACAATTGTTTTAAAATGCAGTTCTTATATTTATATACTGATAAATTATTTACATTCACATTAAAATTTTTTCTATTCCTCTACCAAATAAAAATAAGTAGCTGAGAAAAATCATTTTAAATTCTAAAACCTAAATAGCTTGTAGCCCTCGTGTGAATTTTACACACACATACTCTAATATATATATAAGGCAGTGCTTCGCAAACTTTCAATATTTGTGACCTAATATTCAATCATAACAATGCGTTGAATTCAATAATACTATACTTTGACGCTATACTTACAATACGACTTTAACTTCTTAATTACCACCGGCGTATATAAACGTCTCGCTCAGCCAATGCGTTAATTGCACCTTACGTATATATATGTCTTTCCGAAGTACGATCTTTTCTGTGAACTGCTATCCATAAAATTATTCCAAAGGCCTTTGGAATGCAGTAAAATGACCTGGGCAGTGTGTGTGTTTGCGAAGGATTTACTTATTTCAGAGGATATGTTTATTTATTCCATTTTCTTCGCCTACGTGTTAAACGGTGGCATTGGGGAGCGAATCGCGTAATTGTTTAGTAGTTTTTTAATTACTAATTTTTCAAAATACTAGTCATATTATTTTTTGAAGAAATGATTATGTTATTTCAACAAGAACAAGTTGCAGATATCATACAAAATTACAATTCCTATATATTAATTTTTATTAATCGAAGACATTAAATTGTATAAAAAAGTGTAGGTACACTTTTGTAGACACTTGTATACTAGGCAATCTAAATATAATTATAATTATATAAAACAAAAGGAAAGCACATCAATAACAATAAATATTTTTGTCAGTACTAGTTAATATTCTTCGACTTCAAAATGCGGTGTTTATATTTAGTATGATTCTATTCTAAAAAGTTGTTACCACGGGAATATTTGATAAGCACTAACTTGTATTTCTTAAGCAAAAATAATTTTCTTTATAAGCATACTGTAATTAAATTGAGTATATTTCCATTTAATTCAACGTACAAAATAAAAAGTTTATCTTAAATGAGTAATTGTCTCGCGACTCACTGAAAATTTTTTTAAACAAAAATATCGTCTGATGTTATACTTGACCGTTGTTAAAATTTCATCATTATTAAAACTTCGTACAGAAGTGCAATAGGTTTCACCGAGGTTTAACTTTTCCGTTTCACCGAGGCAGGCGATAAAGTGGCCAAAAATGATAGAACGAAACGAATGATAGCCAAACAAAATATTCCCTTTGGTAATCTCTTACCACCACATTTTCGAAACAAGTCAAGGCCTTTTCTTATTAGTAACGTATTTTTAAAAGAGTACCGTATTTACTCGAATCTAAACCGCAATATTTTTCCAGGGTTAATGCTACTGAAAATCCTGTCGATGTGACTTATCCTATTCCACAATTTATCTCCAGAAATTCAGTCTATCCTAAACATTATTGTGGGCTCTTATTTAGGAAATTTTTTTGTATACGCTTTCTTCTAATCACCTAAACATCAAAGATACCGATAATAGCATCAAGATGTGTTCACTATGAAGCAAGTATGAAAAGGGAGGCAATTTTATATGCAGGGAAAGAAAGGGGAAATAAAGCAACGGCAATTAAAAAATTGACACGGATGAAATAAATATACGTCGATGGCGTAAGCAAAATGATATAATTTTTTTAGTAAATTTTTAACAGTCTTCAATACGAAATACATTATTTTAAAAAATGTGGAATGACAAATGCATTGGATGGCATGGAAGACGACCCCGTGTGGGGAAAATGGTGACACCGGCACCAATTCCGAAGTCAGCTGTGACATCGGGAGTGACGAATCATTTTCGAAACATGATACTGACCGTTAGAGTAATTATAAATTCACATATGTATTTGAAAGTTTTTATAATATTGGTACAATAAATTATTAACTTAAAATTTCTCCATTAAAACTTTTAAAAAAATTTCTTAAGTGTCGAATATTGATGCACCTTTTACAATATTTTTAATTTTTTTCTTCTCAAAAGCGTGTAGAAAATTTTGGGTGCGGCTTAGTATCGAGTAAATACGGAACATCAAAAATGGATGAAAACCCATGGAGAACTAATATTTTCCAAATGTTTTTTGTGTGTTGTCGCCATTAACGCCAGCTTGGCGAGTTTTGTGCCCTCGAAGCAGAAGAGTACCGAATAATGTAATTCTCTCAACGGTAGTCTTTTTTTTTTTCTTCCTCTGTGATATATATAAATGCCAATTTTCATTTTACTGCTCTGATTTTAAATATAAAAAAGGTTAAATACGTGAATAAATCACATTATAGAAGAAAATAAATGCAGACTTAAAAAATTCTTATTTTATGGAATCTTACATTTTTGATAACGAAGCTATACATGAAAAATCTTTCATCCAATATTTAATGTTTGGGGAAATTGAACTTAGTTTCATTATAAATTTTTTCTTTCAAAATATTTTGGAATACTTTTACTTTTACTACCACTTACGAGTTTTAGAATTTTTCTTTTGATTTACACGTATTTTATCGAAGAAATTTTTTAAAGGAAATTTTCTTCATCCATCATAAGAATTATTTTTCTTCCTTAGGAGTTCGTATAATTCCTCACGTGAAACATATTTTCCTGAAATATGTTTCTTTTTAAGTGAGATGTAAGTTTTCACATCATAAAATGTTGTGACTTTTTTCTCTATAATATTTACAATTTATATATTTCATGAGCACTACATACATTTTATCAAGTAATAAACCTCTTGATATTTTGTTTACATAGCAGTTTATTAGAACAAAATCAAAATATTTTTCAAGTAAATTTGTACTTAATACTTGTTTTCAATGGAATTTTTTAAAAATTATTATGTAAATAGTAATAAATATATGCTTAATAATTCTAACACATTTCAGATCTCTCTTTGCCTCTTTATTTTTATGAAAAAGAAAGGTGACTCACTCACCCCCATATCTCCGGAACTTCAGACGTGAAATATGGCAGGCATGTTTCTTTTGTTCAGTAGTGTGATCCGCTAAGAACAGGTTTAGAAAAATCGATTCATGAGAGGGGGAGAAAGATTTGGAAGAAATAAATCAGTTCATAAAAAATACCGTATTTATCGTGTATTACGGGCGCCTATACTTTAAAACTGCATATTTTTCACAGATTTTTTCGCTGTGTATAAGGCACCTTCTTTTTACGAGGCAACCTGAAATGTTCCTATCTAATGCTCTTATCTTTTGAAATCATTTATTCGAAGCATTATATCAGGCTTTTGAACAACGATATGCTTCTAGAACTAAAAGTCTAAGGCGCAACAAAAGAGGTGTTAGAAGGTAGAAAAACATTTACAAAAGGAAGCCAAATGCGTTATGGCAGTCTAGAATTAGTGTTTGAATACATAATAAAAGCATGTAATAAAATTAAACCTGACATAGTTCAAAAGTCATTTAAAAATGCAATATGCAGCATGTCATTCTTTTAAATAAAAACAGTACTGATATATATGCAGACAATTAATTTTTTTATGCTCATCTTTTCCTAATTTTTTAAAAAAAGCTATTGCTTTTATATCTGCGTAAAAACGCGTGCCCGTAAATTTTGATCGTATTTTTTGTGTTAAAAGATTGCTTTAGACGGCGGAATCATGATGAATTATGCTGAATTTTGGTTTTAAATTCTGATCTAAGAAAATGTCATTGTGATCGATCAGTGGGATTGTTACACGCATCAAATCAAATTGATTGTCATACTCTCTTGCAATGTTACGTGAAAGAAACATTGTAAAGTACATTACGTAAGTGCAATCAAACCTTTTTCATTTGATAGAAATTGATTCAGGGATTAATAAAACCCATTACTATAGATCCCATTGTGGAGCTCTAGTCCAATATTAAATAAACTAATTGGATTGTTTGTTTTACAGCAGCGAGGAATTATGGTTGATCTATGAGTTAGAATTTTGATTCCAGGGTGGAACCATCATGTATTCAATAAAGGTTATTGAATTAGAAATTCAATTAGAAGTACGACTCATTGTAAGACGTTATGTGAAAGGAATGCGAAGATTATATTTAGGATGCTGTTCTCTAAGGATGAAGATTATTCAAAACAACAAAATTCATCATTAATGATCATTGTGTGCAAAGACATCTTAAGGCATGGGCCTTCTGGGCCCGAACCCAGGGCCTCGTCTCGTTCTCGACTCAGCCGGAATACGATGATGAATTGAATAATTTGAACGGTAAACGTTTTTTTTCTGGTTGTATTCTCCAAAAAATTGGGAATTTTTGACGATATGTCAACTGGCTATATGTGATGACCATCGTCCATGTGTAGGTTTAGGCCTACCAACGTATATCATCCTTATTTATTCATTTAAAAGGCGGCAATTGGTCCAGCTGGTTTGTGTGATTGTACGTCATGGCCATTTGTATGCATTGGGTTATTGTTTGTACGAGTATTTGACAACGTGTGTGATATGTACTGCCTACTTTTAAGGGTTGTTTGCGGTTGCTTCATTTGTGTAGGGGTCCAGGGCCAAATTTTTGTATACTTCTCTACAGGATACCTGTGCATATAGAGAACCTAGTTTTTTTAGTCTAAAGTAGAAAACAGTTTTTTTTTTTCAAAAATATTCTTGTGTATAATAAACGGGAAAAAATATAAATTTTCAAAATTACAAAGTTTTAAATTTTTTTTAAAGAAACTATTTTAATATTTTACTTAAAAAGTTGGTTCACTATATACTGTGCATTGTTTTATAGATGTGAAAAAATATTTTACATATATAACAGATACTTTTTTTTTTAAAAAAAAAAGGTACCTAAACATAAACATGTATTATGCGACCTCAAAAATTATGTCCAACTTAAATTAAACAGAAAAAATAATAATTTTTAGCTAACAAATTATTTTTGTATTTCTACAGAATTATTAAAATTTCTTTCGTGAGATCACAAAAAAAATCAGTTTTATTGGAAATTTTTAAAGATATATGTCCCATAAACAAAAAGCCTTATTTTAATCATTTTACTCTTTGCAGCATGTCACCTTCAAAATCCAGAAATCAGTTGTAATGCTTGCCAAAGCGCTAATACCACAAATTATAGGTGCTATAACAGCTTCTCATTGAGGTTTAAAAATTTATGAAGTTGGTGTGAAGTACTATTTCCAGACCTTACGAATGTTTAAGAAGACGAAATATATTCCAGAGCAGCTAGTTTCTTAAAAATGTTTCAGAATTATAAGAATTTGTTTTGTAATATCCATAGATGGGTTATAGCATGAAAAAACGTTGGAACTTTCGAACACTTGGGTTTACCGTACGCTTTTCATTAATTCCTTACTTAAGGTATTCCATACTTGCGACAACTTCTTTTTTTTTTAAAATGGAGAAATGGGGATTTTTTAGAGGTTTTTAGATTTATTTCGTATATTTTAAGAAAAATATGCTAAAATTAAGAAGATAAAAAGAAATTATTATTACTAAAATGTGTGGGAAAAAATTAGTAAAAAATTACAAAAAAATAACTTAAACGAGGTCCATTGTGTACTAAAATTTTATGAACAAATTTTCAATTTTGATGTGTTATTCATTTTTGAAATAACCTTCAGGATAAAAGGTATTTTAATTTTTACAAAAACTAGAGCAGTTATTCTCTGAAATTGTTTAAAAAACAGTGATTATATTAACATAAGGGACTATAAATTATGTAATAAAACAGTGATTGATAAATCTGAAGCTTAAAACACTTCTACTATATTATACAGAACACACACTCAAAATTTCAGTTAATTATTTTCAAAACTGTTTTAGCAATCGCGCCGGCCCCGTTTAAGCATTTTCAAAAAAACACATTTTGAGTAAAACACGTTATAATGTATGACATCTTGCATAAAGTAATGGCATCTGTTTTTATTAAAACACTTGTAGTTTTTGTTCTAGTGAACGGAAAATAATAAGGTGGTCTATAAAATAAATACATAAAAAAAAATTGTCAGTTTTCGGCAAAATTCACAATTTCAGGGTAGTCGGATACCTTAAACCATTTCCTTCCGAATATACCATGGAAGAGTCTTATCCTAAAATATAAAGAACTCATGTAACCAAATTAATAATATTTAACTAAACATTTATATCACGTAAACTTTGATTTATTTATCGTTGTCTGATCATGATCACAATGACTAATCACAATTTTTCTTAAGTTTTTATGCAGTTCTCTTATATATATATATATATTCAAAACATTCAAATAATTTCAAGAGAATCTGCATAATCCCTTGACAACAACTAGTTAAAAGTTGATCATATCATAGTTATCAGCAAATGTCATACATCAAAAAGTGAGATACCTCCTAGAGATAGTATCTATAACTAAAAATGTCTATTTCCGCACCACTGCTCATGCCCACTGCGCATTTTGTTTACATTTTACGATGTCTCCCATTGTTCTTGCGGAACCTCTTCTTATAGATGATAATTTCGAGCCTTGATGTGTCGAATTTTGAGTGAAAAATCGCCTTTGGGCTCCAGCCAAGGACAGGTTTTGGCGGATTTTCTTGGCCTCCGCGATCAATTTAGATGATAATGTCATCCTCGCCAAATTAAAGAAAAAGAAGCTAAAAAAAGAATCTTTTTCATACCTACAGTAGCAAGATCCAACAATGAATGATTAAGTGCAGAAAAAAATTACTAAACCTCTAAGGAAGTTTAATTCTGCCGTCATTTAACACGCCCTATGACCGTAAATACGTGGAGAGTTTCTAGGGTCGTAAAAACGTAAATATATGATTGAGTAAATTGTTACGCTGGGGAATTTTCGTCGGGTATGAATACAATGAAATGATGGACACCAGAAATAATAACATTGGAGGGGTAATGAAATTCCATTGTGCAGAACTTTTATTTATTTCGTTGATTCTCGGGGTTCTATTGATTGCAATTATATTCAGAAGTTGTGAGAAAATAATAATTGAATGGGAGTAATTAGAATGATTCAATTTAGGGGGAAATGTTATTAATATTCACGCAATGTCTCATTGTGCGTTGTTTTGAAAATTGTTGTCAATTGTTGCTGACTTGTTTTCGAGAATTTGAAAATTGTTATCAGTTATTCAATTGTAATGCATAATCGGATGTTGTCAATTATTTTTGGAATTGTAAAGAATGAACTTAATGAGTCTTCGACTTGAGTCACAAATTCAATTTAGTCTTGAAACACATTCCTTATTAAAAAAAAAAAAAAAAAAACTAGAAGGTGGGGGGTATACTCTCAGCCTGCCTAACGGCGGACCAACTCCCATTGTACAAATCATACAATTGTTCATACTTATTGCTCAAATTGTAAAACTATAATTACATGTTTGATGAATTTCCTCTAACATCCATTACTGTATGGGAGTTAGAATGAAGATGAGCCATAATAAAAAAACAAACGTATTTTATTAATCCTTTAATAAATCTCAACAACCCAGGTTAGGAAATGCACCTATAAATAAGTATTGGAGCAAAAGAGCGAGGTAGACAAGATATTTAACATTTAATTATGAATTAAATCACTTACTTTTGGAACGTTTTGGTAGTATACGCTCTAAATAATCGTAATTCCGTTCTCAGCTATTCGACTCCTAGTCGATATTAATCTAATTCAGTTTTATCTTATTAACTAAATCGGTGAATTATCAATCTTAAATATTAAGTAATTAATCGACAAGTCACTCTCGACTAGCTTTCTACTACTTTACTATCACTACTTTATCTACTTTCTACTACTTTACTATCACTAACTTCTAACATCTAACTCCTAACCTCCCTCTTCTTGAATCTAAAAGTTAGTGCTTAAATATAAGCCTTGATTTACATAAACCACATCTTCTTTGTGAGAAAGTTTTAAATAGAGCAATATTTAAAGAAATAGTATATCCTCAAGATGATTAATAGGAGGCTCACGAATAGACCCGTAAAACATGTAGTTCTTTTTTTCCCCCGATATACTGTAAGCAGGATAAAATTAATAAATATCAAATCTTCATCTACGCATTTTAATTTGTACTTCAATTTAGTGCCTTTTCAAAAACAAATCTCAAAAATCGTGTCAACTCGTGCTATTGAGACTGTTTCGGCGGTAAAATTGATAAAAATTACGCTGTTAAATGGATTATTTCATGTACTATTTTTGAGGTAAGAACGCTAACTCCAAATTTATCCACCAGGTGGCACTGTAAGCAGTTTTTGTGTAACGCACGGCCACATTACTATTACCTAGACCCCACGAATACGATTATAGCTCTTGCCATTCATAAATTATTGGGATGACAACGGACTTGCAGGCACGTTGTATATAACACATGCATTTAACAAATGTTTAACTTAAGATGTACGTATTTATGCTGTAGTATGTTTATGTTTTAATTTGTTTTTTAAAGATAATTTGAGACAAATGTTACGAAATATTTATTTTATTAGATAATATTTAATCATGTATCCAATCATTATGTAGGCCGTGATAGCTTAGAGGTCATGGTTACGAGATTTTGGCCGGCGTGTCATGTGTTCGAGCCCTTGTGCCATCGAAGTCCCGCCGTGTAGAGGAGCTGATGTACATTAAATCTGTCGTGGTTCAATGACCTACGTCGGCAAGGTGTGGTAGTTTAGAGAGTCAAGCCATCTGATATTATCTTTACTTGACTGGGGTTTTTCAGTTAGTAGACCTATCACAAACAGCCCTCGTGTTCCTTTATAGTGCGACGTTAGTAAACACTTATTGACTGAATCATTGAATAATGTGTGTGATTCAGTATTTCGGATATTGATGTGGTATACAAGTTTGGAGTCAAGGCTCCAGCTCCGGTGTCGTCCTCTCACTTGACGGTGGTTTAAAGTACGATGTCCGTCATCAGTAGCCCTCGTGCTGTTTCATAATGCGATACTAATAACATTCATCATCATGGAGATTAACATCATGAGATTTCTGGTAAAAACTCTTCTGATTGGTCCGGATACTCGGGTGATGTTAGTTTACATAATTCTTAATTAAAGAACACTGAACTTTTAGTTTTGAAGATATAAGGTTAGGTTTATATCCCATTAGGCAGGTATATATATTTTTTTAACTAGACATTGATTATTATTAATTGAAGTTCTGGAGAGTTCAGGACCATAAATGATTAAAGAATCCCAAGAGAAAATTACGGTGAATTATTACACACACACATATATGAGGGACAGTAAAGATAACGTCGCACCATAAAGCAACACGAGGGCTATGGCAATGGACCTCGTAATCTTGGACTTTGGTCAAGCGATGAGGACACCTGAGCTGACACCCTTCTCCAAACGCTCACTCACAGTAATGTATGTATATATATATATATATATATTATATATATATATATATATATTATAATGGGTTTTTCTAAAACAGGTTTGTATTTTCTCTGCAATATTAATTCAACAAGGAAAGGAGAGATCTGCTGGCTTAAAATATGTTTGGTTTCCTTTTTCTATTCAAATTCGAAAATCTTTAAGGGGAAACATCTAACAATATTGTAAAATCTTAATAAATGTTGAAGAATTTTTAAATTGTTGTAATAACAAAAGTTGCAACAAATAACTAAACAATAAAGTATAATATTTTATCTGTCTCTTAAACCATATTAAATTATTTTACTTCAGTAAGCAAATTGGATGAAGTATGCACTGTTTTTGTCGGTTTTCTTATCATCATATTTTAAACAAGCCTCAAAAGTTTATTCATATATTTAGAAGACGCAAGGTAAAAATTCTAGTTTGTAACAAAATGCAATTCCATTCGAATTTTAAATGAATGTAACAATTACTTTTAAAATAAAACTAGTAGTTTAAAGGGCAATAAAAAAAACGAAAAGTAGAAGACAGTTCAGAAATATATTTTTCTAGGAAAACAACTCATACACGAATTTGCCAAAATGTCAAAACATCCAGTTCTGAGTCTCGTAACATGTAAAATTAGCAGAGCTTCACTTGAATAATAGGAAAATTTCATCATAGTTAGAAGCCTGGAAAAATGACGTACTAAGAAGGATTGACCTTTATTTTTATCTCACGTTGAACTACTACAACCAGAAATAAATTTTCTGGAGCTTTCTCACACATATATAACATCCTTTACTCTTATCTCAACACTATAATCGTACACTCCGAAGTCTTCAGCGGATCAGACTTTTCCAAGAAAGCTAAAAAACACCTAAGCTTCATCTCTTGCGCAAACTCAAGATCAAAAACCCAAAAATTACGAGCACACCAAAAAGATAGCGTTTATT
>BMAO01024876.1:0-26847 GCA_019973975.1 Trichonephila clavata
ATTCAAAGAACACATACCGTATATAATTAATTTTTGATGAAAAATCTGTCATCTTTTTGTTTTTGTTTTATGGCATTTAATCTAACATAGATAAAAGATTTTTCTAAAATAAATGAAGTTTGAAAAACATCCGCATCAACATGATTTTGAAGGAAAAGTTGCGTATAGATTGTTTAGTGACACTTCAGATTCTGTCAGTTTTATTAGACTCAACTCCGATGATCATCAAAGGGGCTAAGTTACAGTGGAGATAATCGCAGACTATACAACATAAAATGTAAGCTCCAATCTGTTTGCTATAGAACTCTATATTATAGTAAGAGTTTGAATCGTCGAAAGTTTTATTAGATCATTTCGAATTATCGCGTGTTGTTATCTGGTCAGCCACAGATTTTACTTCGAAATATTGAGTGTACCAAAACGCATTGTTTTAGTTCGAAATATCAAAGTTTTTCTAGGGACTGAGCATATACTTCGAATTAGCAAGAGATTCGAATTATCAAAAGTTTGAATTAGCGAGAGTCGACTGTATATCGTATTGGCATATAATCATTTTAATCGCACGATGCACCTGTTTCCTTTGAATAAAATACGTTATAAATTACAAGCTTGTGCAAAAAAAAAAAAATGCAACCTCTACTTAGTAAAAACTCTAAATTACAATTGAACCTTTTTAGAAAGAAAATCCATTTGGAAAACTAGTTTTCTAACACTGTTTACATTGGTGTAAAATTAATTTCGCAACTATTCGGTGTTCAGAAACGAATTTTTCACATTTTATTCCTATTCAAAATACCATTTCAGTGCCTTGGTAATTTTCCTTAATGGCTTTACCGTAAGCATTTCAGTAAAGAATTTTATCTCTCGATCTAAATTCTCTAGATTGCTCAATCTAATAAATGTTAGAGGCGAAAATCAATATTACATGAGACGGAAGGTGGGTGGTTTGAAGGAATCAATTATTTAGTAATGTAAAATTACGAGTGAAAGAGGAATCAGAATACATGATAGCATACCAATGTCTTGCTGGATATTAATAGCAAAGGAAAATAAATGCAAATTTAAGAATTAATTATAACCTATTGGGCAGACTAGCACTTAAAATCTCTCAGATTTAATCAAATCAGGGTAAAGAGCAATAAGCTTAGTTTAACTACACAAACACAAGTTTAAAGCACGAATTCTCATAAAATATATGTATTTAAAGAATTATGCTGAAAATTTTGATATTTGAACAGGAACTCGTGAAACTCTCTATTTGAGGGGTAATTGCATTATAAAAGTATGCAAGAAAAATTAAATTGTAGTAAAGAAAAAAAACCTTTTTTTTTCCTAAATTGAAGTCATAAATAACTTGTTGCGCGTTTCTCTCTTCTGTTTGGAAATAAACAAAAATAAATTTTAATTACATGTTATAGTTACTATTACGAATTTAAAACACAGCTACAACTCAAAGTGTTTAATGCTCTTATTCAAAATAAATACCAAGGTAATTCACATACTGATGTATCCCTCTTTCAAATAAATTTTAATTGATTATAGGACTTTATTATGCATGCACTCATGAAGAATTAGAATTAGAAATATTAATTGCTAGCCACATTATATATATATTCAACCGCTTCGCTAGGTATTTCATGATGATGTATGAACATATACTTTTTATAAATAATTATATTGATATTTAAGTTCTGGCGTTAAGCGTTCGACAATATAGAAAACATTCTATTTCTCCAATCTCTCGATTTTAAAAGGACAGTACTTGGAATTTTTAAAATTGAAGTAGAATTAACTTCTACTTTTGGGGGTGGGAGTTACTCCCGGAAACTTCCAACCCCAAATGGATTTCACAAAACCCAATTTTAGTGAATCTATTCTCAACAAAATGAACATTCTTGCCAAATTTCGAGTCTAAATGCAATTGTTCAAAATATTTAACCAATAAGACCCGCAACTCTACCCTTCTTGAGAGCCGATTTCCGGCTCTCAAGAAGGCTTTTTATGTATACCCCTCCCTCCCAGTAACTCCCAGCTTCAATAAATATAAATGGATTTCTGTAAAATCCGATCATAGCGTACCACTATCCAACTAAACAAAAACATGCTTACCAAATTTCAAGTAAGTGGGTCTAGCAATTCAAAAACGAGAATTTTTATGTATACATTAATCGTTATGAGTTATTATCTAACCCAATTAAAAAATACGCAATATTTTCAATTTTTTTTATTTGAATTATTTTTAAGTAAATATCTGGTTTTACAATTTACGGCTTTTTTTATTTCATACGTATATAGAAAGTCATAAAAAGTCTCAGTAACGTTCATTATTATTATCTTAACAGGAAAAAAATGTTAATGATTATAACTGAAAGAAAATTAAATACCGGTTGATTGAAAAATAATGTGACCATTTTCAGACTTTTATAAAACGTATTGAATAAAGTTATTTACATGAAATTTTCAGTGTGCTTCCTTTTGAAAAGTTCACTTTGTTTAAACACTTAGCCAAGTCAAAAGAGCTTGCTCGAACGTTCTGGGGAAATTATTCTAACTTCCTCTTTAATTGTTTTTTAAAGCCCTTGAAGTGTTCTTACTTAAAGTCTATTTAATTGTTTTTAAGTAGCCTCATAAGAAATAATTGCAAACAGCACAGTCGGGGTGATAGTAGCTATTTCTCATAAGGAAGAACTTTTTTTATATTTCAGCCATTTTATAGTCGATTTTGCAACATGATATATGCTGCAAAATCTTGGTGAGAAAAAACTTTCCTTGGAGGTAAAGTTGTTTTACTTTCTTTTATCATGTGCTTCAAAACTTCTTGCTGATAGTATGTAGCATCAATTTTAGCCTTTGCTTCTACAAAAAATGGTTTTGTTAAGACTTGAGAGGAGATTCCCATTCACACAATAACATCTGACGAAGCCAACTTGCTTTTTCCAAAACAGTGGCGGCTTTGCGACTTTTATCACGTGAAATATGTTGAATCTTCATTTTGCCAGCTGTGGATGATAGATGAAACAGGTCTTCATCCTAAATTATCCATGTTTTGCATCTACCTTTGCGTAACATTAAATTCAGAGGCCAAGGGCGTTTTCTTCGTTTTTCTATGGTCTGCAGACATTTGATGACAGACTGATTTATTCATCTCTTTATAGCTAATTTTCTTTATCTGACGACAAATTGTTGATTGCAATATCTGTAGCTTCTTGGCCAAAGTTCTTGAAGGCAGACGATTTTCTACAGTGATAATTCTTTTCAACTTCATTTTTTTTCTTTTTCATTAAGGACTTCTTTTTGTTCACATTTTTTCCTGCAGCTTTTGATTGCAAGCCAAATTTTATTTATTTTCGAAGTTTAGATCGTAATACATTAGAAGTTCTGTTTTGATTTTTAAATAGTTTATTTTTTTTAAAGAATTTTAACAACATCCCTTTAAAAATCTATAAAATTTCATTCCGGGCTTGGGGATCTAATTTCGGTGCTATAATATACTCCCACAAATAAAAATCATTAGATTATTAATTTAAATGTTTGATTTTTAAAATAAAATCAGTAGTAAAACGATAGAAATTTACCATAAATAGTTATATGCTTTTAAAATTGTGCACAATAATTTTGAATCAATCGGTATCATTATAAGGAGTTAATCAATTAAGTTACTCCGAATAGTCGAGGATCATCTCAAAAAGTTCTTACGAATACATCTTTTATTTAAAAATGACTGTGATAGAAAATAATCATAATGGTAAACTCGTGTACTGCGTTGTTGAGAATGGGAAGTCTTCTCAAGTATCGTTCAAAGCACTAGTGTAACTTCTAAAAAGGATGTTAATAAAAAAATCCAATCCAATCAAAATTAAATATTGATTCGCAAACTTATTTATCAGTCTGAAAATAACTTACGTTTAAAACTGCCTAAAATTCTGCTGAAACCTTTCTGAGCAATAATTGTACCCTTAAGTCTTGATTGAGAGTTTTTCAGGTTCCTTATATTACATACATTCACAAATGTGTGTTAGTTTATTACTCTATTTTTATAGATAACTACATCTGCTGAATAATAATTTCAATCACCTCTAAAATGTAAAATAATTGAAAAAATAAACATCATTTAATACATTTGCGATTTAAAGTAAACACTGACTGACATGTTTTTTTTTCTTTGTAAGTATCAACATTTATTATGCAATAGGAAAAATAATTTTAAGCCCTTATTTTATAAATGAGCATTTTTCCAATTTTGTGACGTCATTGAAAAAGATGGTTCCAATTTGACGCATTTAAATACCCGATTACTTCCTTGTCCTATAATTTAACTCTCAAGTATATTCCCAAACCGGAACATATCCATATCCATAACATAAAATAAGTAGCTATGCCTTTAAGTACTGCTATGCTACGAGAACTAGACGTTTGTAGTCTCCATTATACCCGAATTATTGCCCACTAACCATAAATCTGACAAACAAAATCAAAAAATACGACTCGACAGAGAAGAGCTCCCTCCTTCCCGAATTACCCTTGAATTTACAAACGACACATTTTAAACTACCTTCAACATCGTTTGTATAATACGGCCGTTCAATCGTCTCCTAAAACGACTCACCTTGATTGTGATTGACTTAAAATACATGAAGCGTGAAAACAGATTCTGGGAAAATTAACTGTAAATAGCGTGAAGGAAGCGAGTGATTTTTTTAAAGAAAGATCTTATGAGATTTTGCATCCCACGTTTTCTTTTTATGGTAACAAAATTCGCTTCACTGTGTCTGGCACTATTGAGGCTTGAAAAAGATGAGAGAAACTTTGGTATACTACAGAAAGTAGATAATTAGGGAGTATGTAATGAATTTATATTTTATCAGGCCAAGTATCCATTTCAAACGATTTGTATTATTTTTGTAAGTTAAATATTGTTATTCCATGTATGGTTTTTCTTATAATTATATTTTTTTTAGTTTTTATTTTATTATATTACTATGCAAACTTTCTTGATAAAATGTATCGCATATTTGTTTTTTCTAAATTTCAATAAATAGAATTATAATCTACATCCTAAGATAAACTTTTATATAAGAAAAGATGAAAAGACATACAAAAAATACTTTAATTCATTTAATTGGTTTTGATTGCATCATACAACAATAAAATTTTGAAAAATAAGTTAATAAGAATGATAAATATTGTCAATTTCGATGTTTGCTGTTTTTATAATAGGTTCAAGAATTTGATTCGTATAACAACGTTTGAAAACAAAGGTAAATTCTTGAATGAATATTCAAAAATACATTATGGAAGAAGGATGAAACGAAAGTAATTTTAATCAAATAAAAAGAAACTGCATAGTGTGTGTGAAAATAATTGTAAAAATTAAATCACTTGTGTTGAAAAACAAATTTTGAAAACTCATTTTTTAATATTTTTTTCTCAATTTATTGACAGACAGATTTGCATGAGTTAAGCAATTATTCACTTAAAAAAAACATTATCAGATTAAACGCATTATTTTTACATTTCATGTCAGTATGACAATGCTATAAATTTTCTTTTCTAAAATAAATATCCTTTCCTATATTCTTAAAATAAATTAAATATTTCAATACTGAGATCTTAACGTGTGGTTTCAAGTAATAGGATTTATTATTGTAAGGAATAAATATTTTTTTCGATAACTAACTGCAACAGCAGATTTCACTTCCTTTTTTTCTTAAAAATTTTTTAGAAGGTTTAATTATTCTCTCTTATTTATTTCATTGTTAAGTACTCGAGTAAAATGAATATATTTACATTCAAATTTTAAATAAAATCGTTCGTATCATTTTCCTCTAGAAACAGTTTTAAAAAATTAGTTGCTCTCTCCAATACGTTATACATATTACTTTCATCCCATCTCAAGTTATTTTTTAAAAAAATTCACAAAGAAAGTTGCAGAAAGCACTTTGTAGAATTTTATACATCTATAATAATAAAGTTTTTAAGACAAAGAAATACACACACACAAAAAAATTGTGTGCATATTTTAGTGAGACTCTTATGATATGTCACAGAAGCACAAAAGAATTATTTTTTTTTAAAAAAAAACAAGTGGTGAAAGGTATTTATACAATTTCTTAATATTTATTTGTATTACTTTCTACAACACTTATTTATCTTCAAATAATAACCAATTACCTTCAAATTATTTCTTTAATTTTAATAATTCGGGAAAGGCTCAAAGATCCATAAATAATACAAGAAAACATAGATATACTAGTTATAAATTTAAATTGTACTCTCAAGATCGAAATTTTGTCGAAAAATAAATGAGACACAGCAAAATATCACAAGAATGTTTTCTAAGGAATAGGATTAAAACAACTATCAGAAGAGAAATTATGATAATGAACAAAATAGTTTTGATAGCAAAAATAATAATTTATAAAATTTAGGGTTACACAAAAATAATTCTTCAGCTGTATGAGAAATTGTAAGAAAATAGAAAAACCATGCAATTGTATTCTTTTCAGTAAATTTCTTTAAGAAAAAATCAATAAAAAAATTTGGTAATAAACAAAATTACTTTAACAACTTCTAGAAAAATTAAACTTTCTTCAAAATCTATTTTAGGATGCATTTTAAATATTATACACAACTCTTTATCTAATAGAAATTTGACAATAAAAAAAAATTGTCTCTTATTAAGTTTAGATCATTTTTATAGCTTTGTGTGTGAAAACGCTGACAAAATTGAAAAACTTTTTATAAAGTAAAACAAAATTTTACATAAATAATTCATCAAATAAAATAAAATAGTGTAGAGACATACCCAACACACATTATTTTATTTATTTCACGCCACATTAAAGTATTAATCGATAAGTTTGTGTCGACATCGAAATTGTATATTGTAATATTTTTCCAAACTATCATTTGTACTGCATATCAACCATTCTAAAAACATTCATAACATGAGTTATTATTAAATACCATACGCAGGGGAAAAGTGCAAAGAGATTACCTTTCTCATGATTAAAAAATAACGGTGAAAATAAAGAAAGCAATAATTGAATTCTTTTCTCAACACAATCCACTTCTGAGGAAAGGCAGACCTGTTTAGGAAATTAGATTTCAGATACCTTTTTTTTCCATTACAACGATTTAAATCACAGCTATAATGAAAACTCCTCATATCACCAGTATCTGAAAATAATAATAGAACAAAAGGAAGTAAAGGAATTCGCGTTAATGTTTTCTTAAGCAGATGATGATAGCAAATTCTATATGTACTTATTAGCACCGCTTTCAAAGGAGTATTTTAATTAAACATCCTTGTCAAAACAAAGCAGTCGAATGTAAAACAAATTCATAATTTTCGAAAAGTGCATTCGAAGTGAATGTAATGCCCACCTCTCTTCCAACCATAATAGGAATCAGAATTGTAATTAAAGAATAACATTTACTTGGCGCTTTATATATTCTTCCGATGATTGAGAAAAATAAAGTTTTCTGTAACTTGTTTCCGTCTCCAAATTACTTTGGAAAGAAAGTAAATATTGTTTACTTTAGGTATTAACGAGGCAGTGGTATAGGAATAAGTCGCCGTTTTGTGCTGATTAGTAATTTGTGCAATTCAATGTAAGCAGAAATATTCCGATACTATACTATTTTGGCTGCCATTATTGCTAAAATGTGTATTTATATTCGCCAAACTTGTCGGCCCCAATAAATGAGAGGTAAAATGCCCGTTTTGTAAGCTTTAGGTTGCAGGTTCGACCATGGCTGGATAGGTTTTCAGGATACGTAATTCATAGGCACGCATGTCATATGATTATGTGGCATGTAAAAGATCCTTGAGTGCCGGACGAGAGCTTGAATCAAAGTTAATTCACACAGGTGTTCAAATTTGGTGACCAGGCAGCCACAAGATGGTGCCACGATAGAATGACTCTCAGATTTCGGGACTTGTGTATGCAATGGCTAAGTTTCTAAAATGCAGTCCCATTAGAAAATAAACAACATCATACATTAGTAAGTCAGGAGGCTAAAATTTTAACATGCATGCAAATTGAAAAAAACATGATTTTTTTTAAGAAAAAATGTTTCATTCTCGAATATTCCGAAGAAACATAAAGAACAATAAATTAAATTAAACAAATGTGCCGCGGAAATAAAAATGAAAAGATAAACAATTATCTTAAATAAAATACTTTCTTTTAAAAATTTTATGTGCAATTTTTTTTAAAAAAGACAATTTTAATTAAAATTTTAGTTTTTTGTAAACAGATAGAAGTCACTAATAAAAAAAATAATGGAAAATTTAATTTCGCATAATATGATCAAGTGTGAAATCAAAAAGTATTATTTTTTAACTTTTATTACTTAATCCAATTACTTTAAAGTAATATATTAACTAACAATTAAATGATTAAAAATGCAAAAATGATCTAATAAGATTCTAATTTAATATTCGTAAATATTTTTTAACATGGAAATTTGAAATTTTTAAAATTTTTGGTATTTACGACATTTTAAATTTTAAGATACTTTGATCCTAATTTTTCTAACTAAACATTTTACTTCTGAAGAACCTTTATAGTTAAGATTTTACTATTTCTAGATTCTATTTTGAAAAATATATTCAAAATAAATTCTTAACATCAATAAAATTCATACAATTAAAAATTCTTCATAAATTTACAATGAAAATTGTATGGTCATAAACTTTAAAGTTATTGAAACAAAAATTGAACTGTCAAGAGCATTTTGAGTCTTTAAAAATTGTAAAATGAGAACAAAAGAGTCTATATGAAAGTAAAATGAAGAGCCATAGAAAAAAACAGAGTTCTTAACTTGAAAAGAACGTTATATCAATAAACAAAAATAATAAATAAGTCTCATTACGATATTTTCATCAAAAACGGCTATTTCTCTCTTTGTCTTATACTCCATGGAAAAATAATTAATTTTCTCTTATTACTTTATAAGCGAACAAATTCAACATAAAATGCCTTCAATTCAAAGTTATTTTAATTATTTTTTGCAACCTCTCAATAATTATTAATTCATAGTTTTATTTTACTAATCAAATGTTTTTATGCGTAGTTATTTTTGTTTCATTTTATTGGGAAATAATTACTTTTCGATGAGAACTTTTCTGGTTTGCATTTATATACGCAACAGTAACATCAAATGCAAAATGATTCATTTGTTTTGGTTTCTGAAACATAAATAGCCTGATATTTTAAACTGCACTAGAATTTAGAATAAGTTTTTAACTACGTAGATAACTGATAACGATTTTGTAACAGTATGCAATCTCTTCTTAAAAACGTTGAATTTATTTACTTAATTTGATTTGTAAATTTGATTAATTAAATGTGTATATTTGCTTTACTTTTCTATTTTGTGTAAAATTTTATATTGTTTTTTTTACCTATTTGTCAATATTAGTAAAGATCCTTACGTAAGATTTGGTTTAAAACTAGACTGTTAAGCTTTTTTGAAAAAAAACATATTTTTATTTATTTCCACATGTAGCTAGAACTTCACTTAGCAAAAATGAATTTGGAAGTAAAAACTGATTTTAATGCATACACAAATTAATATTATAAAACACAAAAAGAAAATCGAAACAAAGAAAAATTCGTGTTACTTAGTACACAATTATAATTAACAAAGTATGCATATTTGTAAAAGTATTGAAATATTTTAAATATTGATAGATAATGCTAATTACATATACATTTCAAATAATACATTTATCCATAAGTAAGATATCTGTTGAATCTAATGCATTTATAATATATTATACATTTTCTGTTTACTTCACTCAAAGATTTGAATACCCTTTAGCATCTCTGACATATAGACAGCGAAACCTTTTGAAAGACTTCTTAGAATATATATTACTATTTTAATATTTTGCATGATTTCCCATTAAATTAGATTAAACTGCAAAATTTACTTCTAGAATTTAAATATGGTGTATGTATTTTTCCGATTTTATTTTCCATTAATATTTAAATTACTCTAGAGTTTGACAATATATTTGTATGAATCGCCTTTAAAATAATTCTGAAATAGGGTCTATTTTAATATATATTTATTTTTAAAATTTCATAAGATGCCATTTAAGAAATGAGAAGTTTTAACATTTTTTTCCAGTGTTTTCTATAAAAATATAAATATTTTAACATTTATTTTTGACGTATCCCTTATAATTTAGATATAATAAGATACATAGATGGATAAAAATATTTAAATAATTTTTACAAAAATTTAAGCTGGTATAAACTAAGCTGATTTGTATGTTTGTGCGTCAAAAAAGTATTTGTTGAACTTGAATTTGAATAAATTATACTTTCATTTCCCACGACTTACTTTGTATAAAATTATTAAACATCTATATATTTTCACTTCCAAAAGGTCTATTTTAAAATTGTAAAAGTAGTTGAAGTAATTTATATATATTTTAGAAATAGGATACTTATAAGTATATATTATTAAGCAATTCGTTTTGAGTAATACTACTTTTAACCTTACAAAGTTATTTCCATATTTGAATTATTTTTATTGTTTAATTTCGTTGATGATGAATAAATTAAAATTTTTAAAGCAGAACCAGAATAAATACATTGTATTTCAAATTCCTGGTTTAAGTTGCATTTTATACGTGTTTTGAAGTACTTAGGAATGTATTTAATTCTACTTTCAATACACAAAATCAAAAAGACGAATTCTTTTCAAAATCCTATAATTAATTCAAACAAGTATTTCTTTTTATGTTTTATTTAAATATTTTTGTCGCTGTTGTTTCTTCATTATTTTATCTGGATTATCTTCCTTATATGTTCTTAATACATTAACTTCTTGAAAAATATAAAATTTTTGTAAAAGAATTTCTATGTCAAATCTGTGGGGATTTTATCCTCTTATCTATACGATTTTTTTTTCTTTTTCGTTTCCTTAAAAATGTTTCATTTTTTTAAAGTTTGTTCAGATAATTTTTTCACTACTTTTAGGTTAGTATAGGCTAGTTTTGTGTTTGTAATTGGCATTAGTATAACATGGTATTCATTTTATCTTCATTTTGTGTGTGTGTCACTCCGCATTTTAAGGCATGTTTTTAGTACATCATAGTAGGTTATTCGACTATTTTGTTTTCGACTATCTACATTACTTACAAAAAATAGGCATAAATATCAATATTCATTTTGGGAGGCGAAATACTTTAACAAGTGTAAGCAGATTTTCTTTATAACATGAAGTGTCATAACTCTTTTCCTAATTTTCTAAATAGTCAAGTTTATTATTATCAATGAAACATTACTCTCAACTAGGGATTGCAATATTGGGATGCCGAACACGGGTATTTTGAGCAATTTGTACAATTTTACAATGCCGGTATTCACAAGTTTAGATACTATTTGTTTCGGTATATACTGAAAATTTTTTAAATTGTCTCCACTATATGTTCAGGAATCACCAACATAACAAAATTGTATGCGTTTTTGTTTTTATGTCTTCCTTACGGGCGTATCAGCTCTACTTCCAATAAAACTGACTATTGATGCGTTATGTTCGAGAGATTCTAATTTATTAACAGCTAATGCAACAATAAATTTCATGTTGCAGTCACTGAAAAAACAGCACACATCACTACTGAAGAATTATATATTACATTGAAAATTCTCCCAGACGAAAGGCATACCAAAAAACACAATGTCTTAGGGTATTTACATAATTATAATGATTTTAAAATTGAAAAAGAAGGAAAGAGACTGACAATTCAAGTTTGATCAAATTTATAGTAAATATTCTTAAAAATTTTTTAACCCCAAACCTATCCACATTCAGAAGAATTCGGTACAGTTATCGAAGATGATGATGACACTAATGTCGTTAGTGAAAAGATATTGTCTCTTGAACAAAAACTAGAATTAGCAATAACTAAAAGGGTTTCAACAAACCAAAATACAATACAGAAATAGGCTATATGCAAAACCATCCGACAAAAAATCGATTTATGTGAGGTATTTAGAGGTTTATCGTGCATTGCTACCACCAAACAGCGTAGATGCCGAAAGAGCATTTTCGACAACTGGTAATTTTTGCATGCAAAATTACGTTCCAGGCTTAACGACAACTAATGTATTATGTCTTTTAGGATCACATTTTAAAAATTTTTAATAGTGTCATAGACTGAATAGGGATATTTAACTATATTTGTGATTTAAATCTTCTTCTCTATGGGGCTGCTCATTGGTATTTACTTTGCAAACCTAGTACATTCCTAAAGAGTTGATATCACTTTTTAGTGTGGCCCCCTATAGGCGATACCAATTACCGAAACTAATTTTTAAGCCCAGTTTCCTGCCTAGAGGGAAGCACTTGAGCTCTGGCGATGAGAAACCATACTTAGGATTAAAATTTTGACGAGAGAGCCCTCAAGGGAATCTTTACGCGCTGTATAATTATACGACATGGTCACTGTCGATTTTCTGCATCATGAAAATCCACCGGATGGAGACAAGGTCGAACCCACAACCTTGGATACAGAAAACCAGCGACAAACCAAACACCCCTCCCAGCCGGCTTTTGTGATTTAAATAAATAAGATCTTCCTTTACTTTCTTGAGATTATTTATATATTGCTGTAATTTATAAGTTAAAAAATCTTTTTTGTAAAATTTACACTCTCTGTAAAGCTGGCAAATAAAACAAAGAAACACCTGTGTTTTCTTTCTTTTCTAAAATTTCTAATACTAGTATTAAAAAAGGTACTCCGATATTAAGATTACTGAGACGTGAAAATTCTTCAAATTTTGCAATTTTTTATTATACTTTTAAAAAATAGATGGCACTTTATATATAGATGCATTATTTATGAGAATTCGATAAAAAATTCTCTAGAAAATTCGATTTCAAAATTGTAAGGAAATGGGAGGCAACTGTGATCCAGGAACAATTTCTTTAAAATTCGTAGTGTATTCAATATGTATTGTAAAAAAACTAATTTTTCTATTCGAAGAATGTAATTTTCCTGTATTATATGTTCAAATTTATTGAAAATTGCACATTTTTTGAGCAAAAATTACGAAAAATTTAAATATGTTACAAAATTTTGGAAAAAAAAATTGTTTTTTCAAATGTTGATTATGTTTAGCTTTGCATTTATAAACACTCAGTTTTTAAATTATAAATAAAATGGATATAGTACAAAGCGGATCTTGAGGACTGTTCTAAATTATATACACAGCTTTTTTTAGACCCTAGGTAGACTCCTTGTGTGCCAATAAGTATAACACAAGGCTTACAAACGTAAGCCAATAATCAATAGTGGTAGGAAATTTTTTTTAAGTACAGGGATACAAGCACAAATGGGAAACAAAAGGTAAAAAGGAACAAGAAGAGGTGAAAATACAATAAACACAAAACAAAATGCAAGATTGCTCACATGCAAAAATACACAGCTTATAAACTAGAAATTTAGTTTTTCCTGACTGCTTTTTGTTAACATTTGAATGTTCATGAATAACTCTATACGTTTATAACGGATGGTAATTAAAATAAATAAATATTCATATGTATGAATACAAAAAGAGAGATTGTATTGTTATAATTTTTAAAAACATAGTTCAATTTAAATTAGACATCGAATTAATTTTTTTAATTCATCAAAGACATTTTTTGTGTATTTTTATAACAATAAAAATATGAATAAGTAATTTCGTAATATCCTGTACTGGATGATGTTCAAAGTGAAATAAAAATACTAGAACTTATAGACATAAAACTGTGGTATTTTAAACGGAAGAATGTGTGGATCGCGTTGATAACACGTGTTGATGAAGTAGTGAAAGGGTAATAAAAAAGACTTCTAAAGAATCTAGAATTTTAAACTTACAATTTTAAAACTAAAAAATGATGCAAAATAATCCAATTAACAATGGTATGACTTTATATTGTATTAAAATATATTATTTTACAAATCATAGATGAAAATATCTTTATTTGCAACTTTCTCAAAATGCATTTTTTGGGGGATTCCGGTACACTTTCTTCAAAATCTACTTTACTTATAGTGCTAATATTTTGCATGATACAAGATTAACAAATTTTTAACAAAGTGAATGAATTCGTTTTCAAATAAACATTCACAAATTTCATATTAGCACAATTTCTGCATAAAATTTAAAAGAAATTTAAATCACTTAATTTTAAAAATTTTATAAATATTTTTATGTATAATTTAAAATTTCATTCCATTCATTTTATGTTAACAAACACTCCGTTGTTGTTGTTGTTGTGACTAATGCCACCTGTCTGACATAGTCAGATCGAGGCCCATGAAATTGGTCATGGCGTAGGGCTAGATTGTACGCCTGTCGTTAGCCGTAGCGTTGAACACCATGCAGGTGACAGTACGATTTGGCTCGGTTCCACCCTAATTTTGAGGGAGAGCACCCTGGGAGTGGTCAGGGGCTTCCCACCTCTCTTCCTCTCAACCTCACGAGAGGACTTGCGGCTCGACGGCTAATTTAGAGTACCCCCTGCCGCGAAGGCACTATACATTTACAAACATCCATACCTTCTCCGGGATTTGAACCCAGGCCCTACCGCACAGCAGACAGCATCGCTAACCACTATACCGGATGGGCGACACAAACACTCCGTAAAATTTTATAGCTATATATGCAGTAGATTTTATGCAAAATGTACCTAAAGGTAAGAACATGCTTGAAAATAAAAATAAAATAGTTATTGATTAATTGTTGCTCTTACAGATTTATTTGTAATTTAAAATGGAATTTCTTTGCATTAGCAAATATATAAGTATGCAGATAGTTCAACATAAAAATTTTATTTTAGTTGCTTTTAATTTAAGTGAGAACCATTTAAAGTTGGTGCAAAAAAGTTCATTTTTCCTTCTCGCAGACGTCCCAGTTATCGTAAGGTCTAAAAAATACTAAATACCGTATTGATCTTTTGGTCCGAAATTGAATCCCTACTCTCAACAAACAAATTAAAACAATGTCGGTTGCTGAAAAGGTATGCATCATGACGCTCTCATTAATCATTAAATTGTTTCATATAAATTTTCTTGGATAAAAACTTTAAAAAAAACTTTTAAAAATATAAATTTCTTCCACACATCATAGATTTTTTTTATTCTATGCAAAAAAGCGTTACCCTAATTAGTACAGAGATTCAAGTTTTTTAATAACAATTTTTTTTCAACCAGTTCATTTCAACTTCAAAAAAATGTGGTTTATAGTATGGTATTTTGCTATATTTATATAATATGTTAATCATTTAAATAACAATAAAATAGGTATAAAAGACTAAGAAGATTATTTTGTAAGATAAAGATTGAAAATAGCAACCCGCACTAGAAAAATCATTTCTTTACAAAAAAAAAAAATAGCAAACTTGTTGAATAAAAAGTTTTCACGCGGATTTTCGATTGACATTCTTTCGTGTAATTTTCCTTTCCTAAACCTTGAGCAATTCGTTGAATATTTAACCTTACTATATCTGCTATAGTAGGAGTCAATTTTTTTAAAGGATTGAGCTATTAGATTAAAGTTTTATTTTTTAATGTGATCTCCAAATGCAAGGCATTGAGTAAGTAAGTGAATATTAGGCCCCACGGCGGAACTTCAAGAGTAGAAGGTTTTAATTCATGACACGTCAGCCACCAGTCCGTTGTCTTGACCATTAGACTAGCGCAGCAATCCAAATTCAAGGGAAATAATACCGATTTCGATTAACCAATGAGAAACAGTTATTTCTTGATCATTCCATGAGCTTTAGTAATTTCAATTCGATCAATTGCTTAAATTGCAATTCAAAGAAAAGTAAACATTCCTCCATGTAAGTAAAAATTAAAATGGAGAAATATTGTATTAATTATTATTGTTTTAATCTTTTGTACACAAAGAAGTGTTAATTTTACCATAAACCTATTTACAAATCATAAATTTCCTCAAGAAATTAATAATTACTTTTGCGATTTTTTCATTTGACATCAAATAACGTACAAAATGAATTCTTCCAAACTTCTACTCATGAGAAGTATGTATGTGTTCAACGTAAAAGAATTTTATTTTCAAAAAGATTCAAGAACAGGTTAAAAAAAACATCGTATAAGCCAATGAACTTCAACAAGAGAAAGAGTTAAAAACAATACACATTATGCATCGTATAAGCTGTACTTAACTATATTATCTGCATTCTTTTATGAAATAAATTATTTAATAATAATTTATTAAATTACAATCAAATAATCTTAACTTTATTTGTTAGATGGCTTATATTTTCTTAATAAGTTCTAAATTATGAAAAGGATACTTTTAATCAAACACTTTTATTTCCAGTTCCAAGTAAGCGCAAAATTAATTTAGTTTAACTGATTGCTGTGATTTAATTACTTTAACAAGAACTGTATTGTATCATATAACCAATTACACATTGTCTCCGATACAAGACATTAATACATTTAAAACTATAACCTTTAGACGAATTCGTTTCTTCTAGACTATTCTATACCTTAAAAGGAATAAACTACGGCTAATTTGCAATTCTTTAGTTTTAACTCGACATTTAGGATAGTGAATGCAAGCAATAAAATTAAGTCTACTGGAAAATTACACCTATTAAGGAAATTTGGTACGACCGTAAATGAGTACATGACTGAGTGTCGGGTCTCATATAATTACCTTCATTTTTAAGGACTCAACCACTAGAATTTTCATTAGAAGAATACTTGTTTTAAAAGGCGTCACAGAAAGGAAGGAAGGTTTCCGTTTATTTGGGCAGAATTACACCGGTTCAAATGGCTTTAATGGAGATCAAATGACCTAATTTAGTTTGGAAAGTGAAATGATGCATGTGTAAATATAAAACGGAATGTAAATTGATTATTGAATTTGCAAATGCAATGTATTGTAGTTATATCAATTCAGTAAAGCTTATTTAAGGAAAAAGAGAGGAACATTATGAAATATGAGAAAAGAATAAAGGTCTCAAAAATTTTTAACTGAATTTTTTTCATTTTCGAAGAATATCAAACAATTGTATTAAAATTCTAAGAGGTGATAATAAGAGTTTTACGAACAAAATTAAAGTACATTCAATAGTTGAATACAGTAAAGGATTTACTTTTTGCATTGGAAGATAATCTTTTAGTTTAAACCTAGCGTTTGACTATGAACTGAATTTAAGATAATTCAATGTGTTTAAATATTTTTTGTGTTATTAAAAAATTTTATGTAAATATATTTGTCATGTAGCTTGATTTGTATTTATATTATCTGTAAACTTATTTTATTCGTATTTATTTTATCTGTTTACTTGAATAGAACGGCATTCAAATATTTGACATCAATTTTTGCTGCATACATTGGATATATCTTCAACTATCTGGAAATATTTTTTCGACCTGCATTAGTTATATATTCAAGTATCTGGCAACAATTTTTCTATCTGTACTGGCTATACATTTAAGTATCTGGAAATAGTTTTTCTGTTTGTTTTGGCAAAAATGTTATTCGAATCTCGGGAAAATGACAGAAATGATGAAATTCTGCAATTGTTTTTGAGGATCATTGATATCTTGAATGTTTGATGCTATTACTCTTGTGGTTCATCTTTAATTATTATGGATATCGTTCAGTGTATTGCATTTTAATAGTAAACTTATGCAATGCTTGAATAAATCAGTTTAAATGTTCAAATTTCTGTTCGAAATCTTTTGTCTAAATGTCTTCTTAAATTCCGTAGATAAAAACCATATATTTAATTTTATTAATATTAAATCCCCACACTTTAAATTAAGTGACAATTTGATGAAAAGAACTTAAATGAAAAAAATTTTAACGAAATAAAGCTAACAAAAGAAAACGAAATGAACTCAAACCTTAAAACCAAATATTTTGAAGATATTTGTTTTATACGCTTAAATAAAATGTAACTTTCAATTTCCCATGCTCAATTTGTTACAGAAAATTAAAAATTTCGAAAATTTACCACTCGAATTGAAGTTTTGAAATTTTTTTTACACGAAATTATTTGCTAATCATAAAATTTTGTTAATATTAAGTGTATTTATAAGCATCCTAATTTCAAATAAGCATAAATGTTCCTTTTTTTAAAAGTCTTTTTTAAAATATGTTCCATAGATTAGTATCACTAAAGAAATTCTAAGAGTATGCCTTTTAGGGAATAAATTTAAAACGCAATTGTTTTCCTTTTAGTATTATTTTCCATCATATTTTTTTTACTCCGTGCATTTGTAGTATATGCTTATTTTAACACTCAACCAAATAAAGGAAGTAATCCCAAAGGATTTTAATATCAAACAAAATAATTCCAAAGAATTTTGAAATCAAACGAAACAATCCCAAAAGATTTTAAAGCCAAACCAAATAATCCCAAAGGATTTTGAAAAAGTACCATAAAAGAAAAGAATTTCATTATTTTAAACCTTCGTAAGCAAAAAAATTTAAATACTTGAATCTTTCTTTTCCCAAATATTGAATTGTATTCGAATTTTTCTAAAAAATAAATGTTTAAATTTATAGTTATTAAACCCCCCAGAGAGATATTAACTAAGCTATCGATAAACAATATTCAAAATTGAGAAGCTGGGTTTAAAAAATGACAATTCTTTTGCATGATTGCTGGTTTGTATGCATCCATTTATAACTGACTTTTAAAAGTGTTTCAGAATAAAAATCATTGAATCATACATTTCCGATATCAAACATACCTAAAAATTGATAAAAAAAAACAAGTTTTATAAAAAGGAAATATATCGGCAATCCTTTTTTGAGTGCATTGGTTAATATTTAAAAAGTTTCATTTCTCCCATAACACATTGAGTGTACTTTATTTCACTTAGGTTGTAGAAAAAGGATGCTACTCCTTAGCCAGTGTAAAAAAAGAAACCAAATGTATTTCTTTGCTCGATAAATAAAAGATAGTCTTTATAAAAGAGGAAAAAAACTCTTCTTTGCTGCAATCCGTTTATTGGTATTTTTTCCCTTTTAAATAAAGATACAAGAAAAACATTTCGGGATTTTCCAATGTAACGTGGTTCCACGAAACAATCTCAGAATCCCTTAAGTAAGAAAGAAAAAGAAATCTCCTTCTCGACGTCCTTCGGCTCAATTCAGCCCTTTGAAGTCTTCATATATTTTAGAAGGAACCTAACTTGAAATAAAACGCTGAAAAGCAAAGAAATTTTTGGTACACAGGCACTTTGTCTTTTCTTGGGAAAACTTTTATCGAAAACAAAAACACTTAACTAAGAAATGTATAAGTATGAAAATGACAGTAAGAGAAGAGGAATCAAAGAAACTAAGATCAAAAGAAAATAGTTTAAAGTATCTCGTGTAGATATCATTGAATTATCGAAATAACTCCTTTTTATTTAAAAAGGAAAACTTTTGGGAGAGATATATGAAAAAAGTTCATCCAAATTAACTTCCAAAGTAAACAATTTCAAATATAAGTTTTCTTTAACTTAATTTAAAATAGTTTTTATGTATTTATCATAAAATTTATTACAAACACGAATATTACTGTTTCAGGTTAAAAGGAAATTTATAGTAAATTTTTCATTTATTAGAATTATACATGATAACTTTTAAAACACGTTTAAATATAAAAAATGATCAAACTAAATTATCGTAAAAAGTAGCATGACTGTTATAAAAATATTCAGGAAGCAAATTTTTATATTACTGTTGGTATTTTTATTGGCTTATAAAGTTCAAGTACATTAAAAAAGAATAGAAATTCTCAAATATAAGTATTGAAATCTCATTATGTACACTACATAAATATAATATATATAGTCAAATTAGAACTAACCACATACAGCAATGTTAATAAATGAAATACTGTATGACAAATTACATCGATCTCAGAAAAGTACCGGTTTCTTTTCAAACATTTCCATCAAATACTATGTAAAACTGTGCATCCGCAGATTACAAGAATTAGTTCTACTGTAAGAGCATTTAAAAATTTGAAATATGAAAATTCATAGAAAAATAAACAAAAAAATATTTAAGATAAAACAATAAAGATAACTTGGTCATACCTTTTTCCGGTAATTATTTACTAAATCTTCGGCCAATTTTGTCAAATTAAAAGTATGTCATAAAATGCTGTAATCATTATTATTGTGTTCGAACATCACATCCTCTGATTGCTGCATATCACGCCATGAGTGAAGTTTTTAATTTGAGAAAATTGGTCAACGGTATAATACGGATTTATCCTTAATAAACCAATTATAATACAGATGACCCTATTTAGGGATATTTTTGAACTGCGACGTCATTTTAATTAACCAAAATTAGTTGACGGTATGTAATATGTGTATGTAATATTTTTCCTTTTTAAATTCAATTAATTTAACAAAAAAATTAAATTTTAAATATAAGAATTATCTAGAAACACAATTCAATTATCAGACATACAAAATTATTCAAGTGGGGGCTTTGTGTTTTGAAATGTACATATTAGTTCAGTTAAACTTTTTTTTGGAGGAGATTCCGTAACTTTGGAAATAGTCCACTATGTTCTCTTTCTTAGTAAGTTTAAATTTAATAGGGGTTTTTTTTGACAAAAAAGACACTTTATAAACAAAGTTGCTTTGCCAGAACATGCGAAAGAATATTTTGTACATTACTGCTTACATATCATGGCATAGAGTAATGGTTTATCATTTGGGGAAAATAGACAACTAAATACCAAAGAAGGTGTTTAAAAAAGAATATGGTCAGTAGATTTATTATTCATATGTTACCGAATATTATATCAAAGCCCTCGAGCTGTCAATTGTGATGCTAAGAAACTATCAATCATTCAATCCAGGAATTTTCTGAATAAAACTTATTAGACTATACTTAATAATTTTCATCGACTATATTTTATTACCTAGATAATGAAGATACACTAGATAATATGTAATTTAAATACAGTAGAACGTCTTTGATCGGAACGTTATTATCTGAGTGTCAAATATCCGAACCAAAGTCCGATACGTTTTTGAACAGTGCAATGCTCAATAGTTGTTTCACGTGAGGCCAAAAGTGACGGGACAAACCCAAGGTGAGGATATTTGGGAAATTTCAGTGGTGTGATTTGGTAAACATCTGCGCGGAAATATTAAAGTCAGTTGTTTCCAAGTGAAGGGTTGTATACTAGGGTTTCTGATTTCCCTGGTTTTTCCATTCCGGGAATGTAATTGCCATTCTCGGGATCCCGGAAATACATTAAAATTTTTAAAAAATTAAAAACAAGTTATTTTTAAATAAAATCAATAATCATTATATAAAATAAGGATGCATAAAAATTTCAAAATTAATTCTTATTTATATAATGAGCTAAAAAGTACAAAAAATATATATAATAAATTGATTATTCATTTTTGAAATAGGATTTCAGAAAGCATAAGCAATTTATACTTTATCATTCAGGCATGGAAAAATGTTACAGTTAAAGATTTTGTATTTAAAAATCTCGGGGAAAAAATTCCCATTTGAAAAATAATTACTAAAATTAATGTTCCTTTACTGATTCATATGTGTTTGAAAATCAACCAGTCAAAGCTGAATCAATTATTTCTCTGATGCTGCTACTAAGAGATAAATATTTATATATACGTGAAAACTCATTTGCTGCTTAAGTGGCTATTATGTACTTTAAAAATATTGCATTTAAGATATTTTATTTGCTGTATTATTGTTACATAAATATAAATAAATATTAATATAACAATCTCCATGAAAGTAAAGTTTAGAAAAATAATAAATAAGAACAATTGTGCAACTTCTTACGAAAATATTCTCCCCCAAATAGTTTGGGGTTCATTCCCTTCTTCAAATTGCTGATTCAATTAAATAGCTCATAATAAAGACAAGTATCCAAATTTTTTTTTTAAAAAAAGATTAAATAAATAATAGTTTTAAGTATTAATACTTACAATTTCCACATAAAGCAAGATATTCGAACTTCAATCACATAGATTGCTTGTTGTTGGCAACGAAATGCAATTGCTTTAAAAACCCAATATTTTCTTGTTAACAAGCTCGATACACCCACGGCTGGCCGTGGAAAAATTCTCACCCTCAAATTTCTCATATTACACTCTTTTCCCCACAGTTGGGACAAACGAACATTCCTTCGTCCTGAAGTTCAAGGTGAACGATCGCAAATTGCCACAGTAGGTTCAGTTAGCGATGTCCGAGATTGAAATGTAAGGTCAAGTCAAAAATAGCTACCTCATAGATAATTCAAGCCCGTGTGATTTCGGGAAATCCCGGAAATGAAGTCTAATTCCCGGGAATAGAAAAAAGTACAAAAATCTTATGGTTTCCCGGGAAACCCATTCTGGGTTCCCTGGGAAAAAACCTAGTGTATACGTGCTCTTTTGTTCAGTTTTGTTGATGTAGAAACCTGGATGGACATGCGATGCAGAAGACTGTGGATTTCAAAGGCTAAATGTTGACGAGATTGTCACTTCCGTGAAGAAGAATCCGACCCTTTCGACGATGAAATGGATGAAGACGAGGACAACGAACAACAACGAAAGTAGCAAGAGTCTATGAAATGCTAACGCGTTTCCTGCGTTAGACACAGGTATGAAGTGATACGAACTACAATCAGAGTGCTATCCTATGGAACTACTGCTGCTCAAGAGAATCAGAGATCTTGGAGCGAAAAAACGAAGTTGCCCAATGGTACAGCGAAAAAATAAGTGATTATTTTCCACAATCAAGTAAAATTGCGACATTTTGCACCTAATTTTTTTTTGTTTGTTTAAGCACGTTTCCCGCATGTGATGGTTTTCAATATTCGTATAGTGTCCGGTTTCATATGACTGCATGGATCGCATTCGGGTTTCGGTTATCCGAACAATCGTGTACCCAAACGGTATCCGGTCCCAATTGATTCGGATACACGACGTTCTACTGTATAATGTAAAAATTACTAATCTTTCGAATTGCAAAGATTCTTAGGTTTATATAAAAATAATTTAAGTTAACGTTTATTAAAATAATTAGCAGATATTTTTTGATAATACACAACATTAGCAATAATATATCAAGATTAAAGTGGTTATGATAAATTATTAAAGTTGACTATAAGGTGATAAGAATTAGTCATTTAAATTTTGAAAAAATACTGTACAGCATCCCTCCAAATATCCTATATTACTTTATTTATTTTAACAGATTAACCTTACATTTAAAGGCTGTATATTTTTTAGCTACTATTAGAATTGCATTCCAACTCTCTTTTGTGTCTACGTTATGAAACCAGCCTTAATGGTGCCCCCCCCCCCGCTTTCTATGACTGTTATCGTTCGTTTTGTTGAAGCAGAATAAATTTTGATTTCTATTAGAGAATAAAATTTTTGCATGTCTCGTTGTGTTTGAATAGTTATCTGGATTAAAATATTTTTCAGTAGCCTAAAATATAAGGATATATAAATATATGTCATATTAAAAGGCTTTAGCGTACAAAGAAAATCAAAAATTTCGTCTTAATCCAGTTTTTAAATTAAATCTTTCTTTTCTTAAATTCTATATTTCCTATTTGTTGAACTCGAGAAAATACTAAAAGTAATCCAAAAGATTCTACCGAATTCTAATTGGGAATTTTTAATTAACTGGGTAATTGTAATACACAATACATGACATCAAACATTTAGAAAACAAAAGAAGAAATAATGGAGAAAAATATATAACGTTTCTGCATGGTACTATCCTTATTAGAAATTTATCTTTAGAATTTTTTTGCGATGTTCGAAATGGATTATTTATGCGATCACGCTTGCTTATTTACGCATTCATAGAAGCAAAATAACCAATTGTAGTTTGAAATATATTTGCCTTCTAGATATTATTGTAATTATACTACATACGATAAATTTCTTTTAAACATGACTCAACATTATAAAAAAAAACTCTTTCTTAACCTTATTTCGAATTAAGATAGATAATTTGATGGCGAAGAGAACATTCTGTTTCTTTCATTTTAAATTAATAGAACTATTTAAAGGAGTCGAAATATTTAATTTACATGTTTGAATTTTCCCTTTTATGTTTAATTTAATTAAATGTAGTTCAAATAATATTTATTTTATTAAGCTTAAAA
This sequence comes from Trichonephila clavata, assembly GCA_019973975.1. Taxonomy (NCBI): domain Eukaryota; kingdom Metazoa; phylum Arthropoda; class Arachnida; order Araneae; family Nephilidae; genus Trichonephila; species Trichonephila clavata. The sequence goes on from BMAO01024876.1 coordinate 24,157, forward strand.
TGTATTAATTACCTAGTTTTAGTTTGAAAACGATTAAAATTATATATTCATAAGGAAAACTACATAAATATTGCAGAGTAGATTTTTCTTTTGTTAGCTATTTTCAAATCGCTTTTGCTATTTATTAAATAGACACAAAGAATTTTATAATTGGAAAATAGGCTGCTTATTCGCAATTTAAAATTTCAAATGATTATGCATTAAATATAATTTATAGATCAGAATTCTAAAAACCAACGTACAATGTTCGAATAGAAACTTTAATTGAAAATCTGATGCAAAAAGAGAAAATAGAAATGTTTCCTTAAAACGCTTCAGAACTATAGCCAGAATATTTTCAATAAATTTAAGCAAATAAACTAGAACTACTTTCTCTTTTGAATGAAAAAAAATTGAGAAGTTTCCGTTTACAACTAACATACAGGTAAAAATTATCCCTATCTTAACAGAAACTTAAATTAAATCAGACAAATTATTAAAATGGTTACATATCGTATAAAAGTAATTATTTAATTAAAGCTACTAATCGAAAAACAGCCTTCAATTCTTAGCGTAATTTGTATTTTTATGGTAAAAAATAGTAAAATAATTTTAAGAAAAACTTTTTTTAACAAGCTACGATATTTATATAGTTCTAAGAGAGAATTTTCTTAAGAATTCGTTTTCGTATATATACCATTGAAAATCAACTTCCAATTTTATGGTTACTATTCATGGGGGACTTTCTGCTTCATCACTTTTTTTAAGAGTTTAAGACCTACGAAGTTTCCAGACATCAATAACTGATAAATGAAAAAAAGTCGATCTAATCCATAGCCTTAATATTTGCTTGTTAAAACTAAAATTCTGAAACCTGCATTGCTTCGGGGGACCAAAGACTAAAAAAAAAATTTAAGAAATATTCTAATTAAAAATCTTTAACATGTGTGCGTATAACTCATGTTTAAGAGAAGCAAAATGGCTTCATTTGTCTCATTACTTTTTAGAAGACTGATATTAAGCAATATATCATTTAGAACTTAATTACGCAAACTCATTTATTTTTTTGTTCGGATGTTGCTTACATATTCTTTTATGTTCAGAAATGCGAATGAAATAAAGAATTGTCTTTAATAGAATTCGCTTAACTTGAAAATGCAGATGTCGTATAAACAACTAAAATATGAATCAATCAAAACATTACTAATTAAGTATGCACTTCTCTTCTCAAAAAATAATTATTTTCATTACTTTTTCCCCTGAACTAATTTACGTCCAGTAATTCATTTTTAGAAATAAGTGTTAATGAATTTAAGAAAAATATTAAAACTGTTTTGCAGTATATTTAAAAGTGAAAAATTTTGAGCTTTTAGGAGGTTTAATGAAATTAATTATCCTTTTCATTTTAAGTTTTTCTCAGAGTAATTAATCATTTTCTGAGGTATATTAGTATTGTCTATTTAAATCAGAAAAAAGTGAAATTTATTAGTTTAATAAATTCAAATGCATTTAACACTCTCATTATTAAATTTATTTGAAAAGCAATTATACAGATATATATATATTTATCATTTAATTAAAAATACATGCATATCGTAACTAGGAGTTTTAGCCTTTTTCCCCTTAAGACTAACCCCCATTGTACAAATTATATAACTGTTAATACTCATTGCTCAAATCTTAAAACTGTAATTACAGGCATTATATAGTTCTATTTTTTCAATACATTATAAGCTGGAAAAAATAAATTTCAAGTCATCATCTCCGCATTTTAATTTGTTCTTCAATTAATTCCTAAACTATTTCTAATCACATTTTCTCTAAATTACAGTAATTTTATTTTTGCTTCTGCACTTTGACAGAGCCACACTCGATTGTGCGTGAGTAAATAGAGTTAAAATTCACTAATTGAGAGTCGTGTTCACACTTCGGATTAATTCTAACATCAACTTTTCTGTCTGTAGAACCAGATTTTGTCGAAATGAAAGCAGCTAATTCATTGCCTGACGATTTACTACAAACTTTAAGATGATTTTTAGGGTTTGTATAAAACACCAACAAAACTCTGTACACAGACTTAATACAACGTTCCATATTTTCTGCATATGTATTTTCCTCATAATTTGTGGTAAAATTTGCTTTACAATGTCAAGTTTAACTATTTTTATACGTTCATGCAAAGCCTGATCAACATTATAAATGTAAAGGTATCCAAAATGTGGTTCCGTATAAATAAATTTATTACAGCACATTGAAAAACGTATTTTGTATAGAAAGAGATTACTTGCAAAAACTAGAAATCCAAATCTGCACCATTTTTAAAAATAAAATTTGTTTTTTTTTTTTTAATTATAGAAAATGCCTCATTTTTGTCTCTGCCTGATTTTGGATTATTTCAAAACGCTGTTACGAAAATTATGAATAAAGATTTTATTTTTTAATAAACTATTGTTTAGAACTTATAAAAAAGTATGCTGTGCAAATTAATTTTTATTTAAAAATGCTGAAAGCTAATGCAAAAAATGATAATTTACAAAGTTTTCTGTATGATTTGAACACATTTCTCATTTCTCAATTAATTGTGCAAAAAAAATTCATTACTTAGCAAGACTTGGTAAAATTAGATTTTCTTCTTAATTTCTTTTCAATTTAAACGTTTTATAAAAATTAGTTTCTTCGTAAGTTAAATGATGGCATTCAAGATAAATTTTA
>BMAO01024877.1:0-103378 GCA_019973975.1 Trichonephila clavata
TTTTAAAAGCTTTTATTTAACTTACAATGTATGTATGTATGTATGTATGTATGTATGTTAATTTGTTCGGGTGGAATCTTGCAACTCAATTTTGAAGCTGATATCTTCCTCCCATTGAGCTGAAATTTTGTATACACGTTTAGTTTGGATGACAATGCATGTTTTGACCATTTATATTCCGATATTGCAATTAATTAAAAAGATATTAATTAAAAACGTTAAACTTAATTTTGGGCGCCAACTTGGATATATCTGCATTGTTGTAATAATTTTATTGTTACAACAATGACAAAAAGTTGGCGTCGAAAATCGGTTTTCAGCCAAACTGGAATTTCATAACGTTGCGCTATTGACTGTATTAATTAACTTTGTCTAAAAAATAATTACATTTCTACACGTAAAAATAATCTAATTTCTACAACGTATGCAATTTTTTTTTACAAATTTCTATCTATTTTCTTGGATTTAAATTCAAAAAAAAAAAAAGTAGAGCTATTTTTCAAGTAGATTGGTACATTGTATACCTTTCTAACGCTGCCAAGTTAAACTGAGATGGAGTATTATAGAAATTCTAACTTTAACCCCTTAACTGGTTTGCCCGTACACCTTACGGGCTACTGAAAGTTAGCCAACAACCGGTTTGCCCGTGCGCTGTACAGGCACCGAAATTTTTTCTTTCTATATTTTATTTGCACAGACATTTTTATTCCTATAATAAGGTTATTAGTATAAGTGTGTCTTTAGGAGATGCAGAGAGAGAGTTTGTCCATGGTACTGAATACTCTTCATTCAGAATTTTGGTAGTGGTGAAGGTGAGAATTTTTCACTGAAGGCAAGAATATATATTCTTGAAAATATTGGATAAAGAACAGGGATTCACAAGGCAATGTACAATGTGTTGCCTAAGAAAAAGGAAAATGGATAGATAATCCAAAGAAGTCGATATTATCTCTATCCCCATTGGAATATAAGACTTAGTGTTACACTATTCTTCATATTGTGTGTGCATATAAATATGCACACACACGCATAAAATCCTATCAATCGTATGAAAAAGAGGTATGAACATGAAATTTTTTGGTAAGTGGAGAAATATATTTTAAGATATATGTGAAATATTCTTCATAGTACGCAGAATGTACTTATTAAAAGCAAACATTTAAGGGTTTTTGTGTTCAAAAATTATAAAATAAAAAAAGGTGAGTAAAATTTTAAACCGGAGATTAAAATAAAAATCTTCCATTTTCGCGCTTTCTGTTAATTATTATGCTTAGTTACATGCAGTTAAAAAATGGGCTTTTTTGGGGAAAATTTTGGTCAAAAAATTGACCGCTTAAGAGGTTAATCTATGAAGCTCAGACAAAAAATAATTATAGAATCGGAAAGATCATTTATTTCGTCCCGATACGGAATAATGTTTTTTACAAAATAATAATATTTGTATTTCTTACGATTTTTTTAAATAAGTCAAAATCGATGCGTTTTTATGAAAAAAATGTCTAAATTGACGCGCATGAATTTTTTTTTGTTTAAATGAATCGACATTCCGTACTAAAACAGCTCATGATTTGCTCTTTTAGAATCAGTCATTTAAAAAATAATATGTCGAAAATTTTTTTCTACGATTTTTTCAAAAAATACTCAACATTTTAATATTTAATAACTTTGTCATTTATGAAGAAAATCTCATAAAACTTTTTTTCGTGTGTAGGATAATATTACCCAAGATCTGTACGAGATTGAAAGAATTTCTTAAATTCACGGATTTAAGAAAAAATTGTTTTTCGTCTAGTACCCTTTTTTGCGAGAATTCATTTAGCTCGACTGTTCGAAAATAACCGGCTAACACCTAGCAACAATGATGCGTTGAATGAGATGAACAGACTAAGAAACCTGTCCAGTGATAACTAAAAAGTAAAAAAATAAATTAAAAGTAAAAAAACTTTTTTAAAAACAAACTTTTATTTAAACGCGCTAAAAAGAATTTAAAAAAAATTTTCTTTAAAATTTTTTTACTATCAACTTATAACGTCAGTACACAATTTATATGATATAAAAGCTTGTCGCGAGATTTACCTCTGCAGATAAACAAGTAAATTAAATAACTTGATCTGATTGATTTCAATTTCTTAAAATTTTCAAACTAAGTAAATAAGAGTTCTTTAATCTTGCGACAAGCTTTTATATCATATAAATTGTGTAATGACGTTATAAGTTGATGGTAAAAAATTTAAAGAAAATTTTGTTTTATTCATTTTAGCGCGTTTAAATAAAAGCTTGTTTTTAAAAAGTTTTTTTACTTTTAATTTATTTAAATTTTGTACATTTATGTTTCCGAATACAATACAGTATTTAAATAATATCAGGACATAATTATCTAGAAATTAATTATTTTTAAGCACAATTTAATTCCGAATATTATTAATGCAATCTAGTTACGAAGTTGATAAAATCCACGAACAATGGAAGTATTTATAGACGCTTTTCGCATCGCCAAACAATTAATTTCCCTTCAAAGAATTCAAGTAGAAACAGATGGTTTCCTCTCATAGATCTCGAATTTAACTTTCTTTTTGGCATTAACTATCTATAGGCACGAGAACTCATTGTCCGTGAAGATAACTAGAAATATCCATCAGTTGCATTTGAATTGCGAAAACAGTAAGAAAGTAGTTAATGATCAGTCTAATGCTGTAGAAGTGACGATGCATTATGGGAAACATTCATCTGATACCATGGCAACAGTATAGCTTTTCTTGTGTTATATTTTAATTGCAGACGACTTTTTTATTTTGCCTTTTGAAAAAAATTGATTTTTTTTTATTTATTTGAAAATTTTGGTTTTTTTAGTTGTATATTAAGGAAATAAATGGGATTAAGGAATATAATTGGTAAAAGTTATTGTTGTATGGTTTATTTAATAATGAAAATTATAACGTATTAATGAAATAAAAATATATCAATATTTTTTCTTGCAGTTTTTGTTATAATTTATGTTTACAACCACTAATAAATAATTTCTTTGGAAGCACTGAAAAAATTAATGCAAATAATAACTCAGAAGTTTTTACAAATAATTCGTACAATTTCACACGTTACATTTATATTACTACAGTCTTTATGTGCAATCATTTTTAGTTAAAAATGTAACTTAAGCTTAGTAACTAAATTTGATGTTTAAATATGATAAAATATTTCTTATCTTTTCTGGTGGTTGCGATTTTAAAAGATAATTAATTATTCTTTTCCAGATATTATTCCTTCATCTTTTTGAAGTCTTTATAAATGTGCTAAATTTATTTTATAAGTTAACGTTGAAAAATTATACATGTTTATATTTCGCGAGATTTTAATAGCTACATTTAATAAACTTTATTTTTTGCTTTTAAGTATCATTCTTTAAATTGTGATTAATATAAAACCAGCATAAAACAGAAAAAAACCAACAATATTATGAAAATGTATAGTACTTTTATATTAACCGCACACCATTGGCGATCTTAGGGGAATTTTAACAATTTTTTTTCAACGGAAAGTGCTTTAATGGACTAAATTCATGACGGTCACATGATAATATAAACACGTGTTCTACATTGAATTCAAAACGGACAATAAACTAGCTCGTACTTTTTGTTCTATTTGTAAAACTTAGGTAAAATTTCAAATTGCATATTAGGGTAAAGATGCTCAAGAGTTATAAAAAGAAATTTCTGCAAAAAGATTTTAAAATTAAAGAAAAAAAAGTCTTGTTTTATACATGTACTTTTAAATAAAGTGACAAATATTTAAAAAAAAGTTCTGTAAAAAGCGTAATTTGGCAACAACGAAGTGCATGAACTGATTAGCTGAAAATAGATAATTGCATTTATCGTGACTATGACGTCACATGTGTTTTTGAACTTGATTGACTAAAAACACGTGGTTTAAAATTATCATGTGATTATGACGTCACATGAATTTAGTCCATTGTCCATAGAATGGCATAAAACAACGTTTTTTTTGTTTGTTTGCACAGCCAGTGTTTCGCTAAATTAAACTAGCAAAAAAAACTCAAAATCTTCGAATATTAATTCGAAAGTACCACATAATTTTTATTAATATAGTACAAAGAATGCTTCAATAGTTAAATTTTTATTCCCCATTACACATGTAATGTGCAGTTAAATATTTAAATTACTGTATGAAAAACTATAATTCTGAAATTGCATGCTAGTCCAAGATCATCAACAATTGCTTAAGCATAGTCTATTAAAATATGATAAATATTGCAACGAAGATTGATACGGGATAACATTTTTAAAACATATCGATTTGTTTCTGGAACTGTGCATTTTTTTTTAAGTGAAAACTTTTTTAGAGGCGTTGGGCACTTTTTGGTAGGAGAAAATCTTATGGGTTCGCGTCACCAACATGCTCTGACTGGCGCACGCGCAATGTGCTGTTCGCCTTAGACACTTTTTGGATGGTTGAAATTTCGTGCGTTCGCGTCACCGACATGCTTATAGCAATATATCTGTAGCTATACAGCTGATGTATAGTGCTGTGTATATCTTATAAAATTGATGGAATTAGTGAAAAGTTCAATGTGTATATACTGTGCATTGTTAAAATAGTGTTTTTGTTTGATTATTATTTGAATCGCTTAATTGAGGAATCATTGTGCAGTACAATAGTGAGTACTAAATAAATATACTAATATTTTTAAGATAAAAAATAAGTAACAAAACATTATTTTAAGTACTCGTATTTATTTTGGCGTTGGAAAATTTTGTATTATTTATTTTCTAATATTTAACCTCTGCAATGTATCACGCAATCCGGATTAGTATTTCACAGTGGCTTAGACGTTTTCTTACTATTGTGGTAAAACAGACTTCTAGTTGTTCAATCATAATTTTGTCGTAAATTTTGAAACTAAAAATTTTATAAAATCTAATAATAATTCAAGATTAATGTGTTGAAGTTTAAAATATGGTTATTAATGCAAAATTATAGTTTTTTACCTTATTGACGCCAATCGTCAAGCAAATTAAAAAGAGAATGACTGATAAAACAACTTGGCGAAAATTTAAAAAATTTGAATTGAAACAAGTAATGAGACAAGAGGATAGTCAGTTTGTCGAAATTTTAACGAAGATTGGAAATCGAAATATTTTAACGGAAGAAGAAATACAGGTAATAAAATCAAAATTTATCACAAAAGAAGAAGCTCATTTAGTATGTCTTGAAGGAATTAAACTTATATTTACGAACGCCGCGGTAAATGAGTACAACCATTCTATTTTAAACAGTGAAGAAAATAAAACAATATCTTTGGCACCTGATGTTTTCGTAGGGTGTAATGCTGAATAAGGAAATTTTGTTAGACCGAAGTTGCATAAAATGAGAGCTGATGACACTGGTGAATTGTCTTACGAATTAATTTTAGTTCTCAACTGACCTTACATGATAACAAACAACATAGATGTCGCAGATGGATTATCAAATGGCACTGTTGGCAAATTGTGTTACGTAGAGAGAGATAAAAATCATGCAATCATAAGAATTTAGATGAAATTTCCAAAACTATGGGGACGAAAACGAGCTACAAAATCGAGGAATATTAAGTGTCCGCCTAAAAAAAACATTATTTCTGGTCAGACAATTAAATTCAATCATTAATGAAGAGCCATCGTTAACAATAAACTTAACAATTTATTTATCCAGTGTTATTAGGCCTGGCACCTTCAAGTTGGGAGAGCTACGTTCAGCGTACAAGTACAGAGTTCAGAGTACAGAGTGATTGTAAACAAAACAAAAGTATCTACTTACATAGTGTTCAGACGCCCTCTGGCGGTTACAAAGAGAATTCGTTAGGGGATTCTTAACACCGCCTTAATCTTGACGATGATGCTATGCCAATCACTCCTAAGACATCATCCATACCACTCAACAACAATGAAACCATAATAGTGAAACGAAAACATTTTCCACTTATTTCTGCTTTCGGAATGACTATTCACAAATCACAGGGAGGTACTTATGATGCTATTGTCTACGAATACGATCACAAACTTCCTAGAGAATTAGTATACGTAGCTTTAACAAGAGTAACGAGGATTCAAGATTTATATACAAAGAGAATTCGGTTACAAAGAGAATTCGTTAGGGGATTCTTAACACTCTCCACCTGATAATTTTTTTAAATTATCACACTACTAAAAATACAAATTTATACATAAACAATTAGAAAAATAATATAATATGAATTAATCAAATACTTAAAATACAATATGAATATTCAAGATAATCAAATAATGCAATTTTAAATAAAATACGATTTTAAGCATTAAAGTTCAAATTACAGCCTATTTGACTGTTAATAATAGATTGGAGTTCAAATAAAATAGTTGATAGAGTTTTCAGTTCATGTTTCACTGGGTTCAAGGGGGTAGATTAATTGCACAGGTCGCTTAAATTCCCCTTTTTTAGCCTTTACAACACAGGATCGAACAAGTCCATCACGTCCTTGCATAACTTTAGCTATGCGACCTAAATCCCATAAAAATTTGGATTTGGTGTTACCGTCAAGAATTACAACATCACCAACTCTCAAATTTCTTTCAACGCTTGGTTTAGGAAAGTGTGATGGAAACTTCTAATATTTAGTAAATAGTTGTCTTTCCACTTCTTCCAAAATTGACTCAATAGCTTGGTTTGATAATATTTACGTTTCAACAAGCTTTCTCTAGTCATAGAATTATTTAACAACTCGGAAAAGTTGAAGGGATAATCATTCTTGTGTCCAACTAAAAGAAAGTTCGCCGGAGTAAGAGGTTCAGGATCAGATACATCATTGGAAACGCTTAAGTCAGAGGTCAATGATTTAAAACATTTTCAATTTCAGCAAGAATGGTCATTGTTTCTTCAAATTTTAGATGGCACCTACCGACTATTTTTCGTAAAGGTTCTTTGAACAATCTCATTAAACGTTCGTAGAAGCCTAACCACCATGGGGCTAGCTCAACAATAAACTTCCAAGTAATACCTTGTAATTTCACAAGATTTTTTTTACATGCTAAACATCTGTTAATAATTTTACGTATCAGCTATCTTCCTTGAGGAATCCAATATAAAACAATACTAGGATCTGAGCAAAGATGAATTGTAGTGCAAACGTCTCGAAATAATTCCGACAAATATTTGTAAAGTCTAGCTGCAACTATTGCTCCCATTAACTCCAAACGAGGTAAAGATAGTCTTTTGAGTGGAGCCACTCTGGTATTGGAAACTATAAAGCTTGTTTTGATATCACTATTTTTGTCATAATACCTAAAATACGCAACCGCACCATATACACTTTCACTCGCGTCACAAAAAATATGTAAAGAAAAATGTCTTTATAAAAATTACAATTTTCACGCACACAAAGTATTTTCTAGGAACGAAAACATACTTTAAATAGCTGATTTGAGAAACCAAATTTTCAAATTCCCTTTTTAACTCAGGAAGGATTATTTCATCCCAGTCGAATCCTTCAATCCATATCTTCTGCAATAAAATTTTAAAGTTCATGATAAATAGTGATATAAAACCAGTGAGATCATATATTTTAGCCACACGTTGCAAAACAGAACGTTTTGTAATGTTATTTATATGCTTTGTACATTGCTCTAAAGCAGATGTTTCGATTCTTATAGAATCTTCATCAGTATTCCAATTTAGACCTAATATCTTAGCAGGTGCAAGGGAACTACTAACTGCTATATTATTAGATAACCACAAATATTTTAATTCTTGAGAATTGGAATTAAATTTACATAAATTCATACTCGCGTGTTTCAAAATATCTACTGCATCAGGTGTTATTTCTATAGGCATTCTTAACAGTGTCTGTCCCGTAGAACAGATCATCAACACATAAAGGGATGAGTTGAACATGTTAACAAATTCGGGATTCACATTTATGTATTTTTTAAGATGATTTTTAATAGTCGCTGTTAAAATAAATGGACTGCTAGTAACTCCAAAAGGCAAACGTTGCATATTCATTACTTTAAAATCCTCGCTACCTTTTAAATCAAACCAAAGAAATTTTAAATATTTACGATCTTCTTTCGCAATACTAATATTTAAAAATGCCTTCTCAATATCGCTACAAAACGCGATTTCATATTTTCGAAATTTAAGTATTATATGCAATAAATCTGGTATTATATTAGGTGCACTAAATAATAAATCATTTAGAGATTTTGAATTCTTTCCTTTCGAGGAAGCATCAAATACAATTCTAACGCGAGAGGTTTCCTTTTCAGGTCTAATTACAGCTTGATGGGGCATAAAATAACCCGAAAATAAAGAATTATCACTGCATTCCTCTACAATACCATTTTTCAATTGTTCATCCATTATTCTTTTATATTCCTCACAAATATCTTTATTTTTATTTAATTTAATGTTTAAGTTATCAAATCGCCTTTTAACGGTTTCAAAATTGCAATCTAATTCATCAGGATTTGACTTCCAAGGTAATTTAGTTTCGTTTCTATTACCCCTCAAATTATTTTCAAAATTATCAATACATTTTTTATCCGAAGGGGAGAGATTTTCACATTCATTATTTATACCAATAGAATCCTGTTCCCCATACAATTTTAAGTCGTTCATTCCAGCTACACTTTTCATCCCCGCTATATTCTGGGAACAGTTTTGCTCCCCGTGACGCAATAAATTAGCACCTGCAACTACCCATCTGAAAACACTGTTTATGGCAAAAAAAACCTTTTCGATGGAGACTCTTTCGGGAAGAATACACTCCCAAAACAAGTCAGACCCTAACAAAACATGTCGTAGTCTCTCACTACCCCTATGATTATTAACTCCCCTTTGCACATTATCTAAATTTGGGTATGTTGGATTCATAATTAACAACTACGTAAATAATAAATCACTATTATTTATTAATCCTTATGATAGAAATACACAAATATTAATCAAACTTTAAGAACAACAAATTACAGTGGAGTGAGCTCAGAATTCAATTATGAACGACGGAACGCTAACTGAAACCCCGGCGGATAACGCATACAATCAAACTACGCATTTATAACTTAATTTAGGAAAATAACAGACCTGATATCCTTTTAAGACAGGATTCTTGACTATTTGAAGGATCTATAGAGCGGTTTCAATCCTTGATATCTTCAGTTACGTCCGAACCGAATTAATGAAGCTTTTTCAATAATCTTCCTTCAGCTAACAAACTTCACTTAGTTAAACTGATCTCCTAGAATCACCTTCTTAATCAATCTCGTAGTTAACTCCTCTATCAAAACACGTAGTCATCCTCTTCTCTTCGTTTCATTTCTCCCTTTTATATCTCTTTCGAACTCGCTAAACCCGAAACTATCTTATTTGCATAAGTCACACTTTTAGCTCTCAGCGGGGATTGGTTAAAATAAATACAATCTTAAAAGATTTTGAGAGAAGGTTAGTGAAACGCGTAAGCACCCGTCACAAACATCTATGCTTGATATTTGGTACCCCTACAAGAGTCAGCCAGCTGCAATTTCCGTTCGGACATAAATTGTACTACTTGTTTGTCAACACCGCGTACCAGCGCACCCGATATCCGCGCTATCACAAGGGCTTCGATCCGCTTACAAAAACAATTGGATTTTTTTCTTAATTCTAATTCCACAACTGGATAGATTTTCTCCATTGCTTTTTCCATACCGAAGGAATAAATAGTTAGAACATCATGGCGAATTGGTTTTAATTTTAAAGTGTTAGCAATATTTTCACTTACAAAATTTTTGATTTACCGCAATCAAGAAGTCTTCTTACATTTTGAGAGTTAAATGCTGATTTAATCTCAGCTGTACATGTTTGCAGATAAACATTTTTAAAATAGTTTTTTTTTTTTTTTTTGCTGTAAAAGAGAATTACTAATAACTGAAGAATTACATGTTCCATCTTTTTTTGAGTTACAAATTGAATCGATTTGGTTAGTACTTATTTCAGTGTTGCTAGTTTCATTATTCTTTGGATAATTGGGATCGTTATTTCCTAAGCAAATTGAGCTATGGTGATTTTGGCTTTTGCATTTCAAACATGGAAATTTATTTGTATGGCATTTTTTACTTATGTGAAAAGATTTAAAACATTTAAAGCAACGATTAGAGTTTTTCAGAATTCTGATTTTTTTTGTGTGGAGACATTTTACAATTTTGCGAGTCATGTGATTCCCTACAAAAAATACACGTAGATTGCATAATATTTAGAGCTGCGGCAGAGGGTGTATTTCTAACAATTTTTTTACTCTCAAATTTTTGATCAGTATAACATGGCATTTTTAAAAAAAAATTTTTTACCATTTATAAATACCGTGCACCACGCAATGTATAACACGGAGGCATACAACACAGACAGAAGAGAAAGGATTACAACACAAACATCCATGCCTTCTCCGGGATTCGAATCCAGTCCCTACGGCACCGCAATCAGGTTCACTGACCACTATACCGGATGGGCGGCATGCCAATCTTGCCAGTTTTTTGGATCACCTGCGAATTTTTCGATAGTAAGTTTAGGCAACTTAACTGAATTTTGATTTCTCATTGAATAACTAACTGAAACATTTTCATTTTGAATTAGAGAATTATTTGATTCCCCCAAACTTTCAGTTCTTTTTTCAAGATAGCGCGAAAAATTCGTTTACATAATCTCAAACATTTTTCCTGATACTCCTCGCTCACTGCTACTTCTTTTACCATAGAATTTACAGAAATTAAATTTTCGATATCCTGATCAAGTAATTTTAAATTTTTAGCTCTATCTAAAATTATTTCATAATCCTCATGCAATTCTGATTCATCATTTTCTTCACCCGAATTTAATTTAACTTCAACTTTATTAACTAAAGTTGTTCTTAACTTACGTAACACACTACATTTAGATTTAATTTTTTCTAATGCATCAGTAGACATTTTGAAACTTTTCCAAGTATATAAACACTTTTTTACAATTTTAAAAAAAAATGTAAGCTTTGCTTACCTTGCACTTGCTAGAAGAAGTCAGTCACAATTCGGAAATTCACGTTCACACAAAGAATTCGTTTTATCCACAGTACAGTGAAAAGTTTCAATCTAAAGGTTCTTTTTCGGTTGTCGGCTCCATAAAAAAATATTTTTTATATTCAGGCAATTAAATTCAGTCATCAATGAAGAGCCATCGTTAACAATAAACTTAACAATTTATTTATCCAGTGTTATTAGGCCTGGCACCTTCAAGTTGGGAGAGCTACTTTCAGGGTACAAGTACAGAGTTCAGAGTACAGAGTGATTGTAAACAAAAACAAAAGTATCTACTTACATAGTGTTCAGACGCCCTCTGGCGGTTACAAAGAGAATTCGTTAGGGGATTCTTAACACCGCCTTAATCTTGACGATGATGCTGTGCCAATCACTCCTCAGACACCATCCATACCACTCAACAACAATGAAACCATAATAGTGAAACGAAAACATTTTCCACTTATTTCTGCTTTAGGAATGACTATTCACAAATCACAGGGAGGTACTTATGATGCTATTGTCTACGAATACGATCACAAACATCCTAGAGAATTAGTATACGTAGCTTTAACAAGAGTAACGAGGATTCAAGAATTATATTTTGTTACTCAAGAAAATATTAGCAGCAGCTGGAAGTTTTGGATTGGGGTAGAACAGGAACACCTCTAAATGCTTCAGAAAACAGATAAACATCACAAAAGTTGCTTTTGTCAGAAATTCGTATGAAAAACGAAGAACCACTTGATATTCCGAATTTCAACTTTGTTGTAAGTTATAAAAGACCGGAAGTTCCAGCACAAGGCGTAGCTCTTTATCATAATGTTGCGTCCTATTATAGCCCACCCCTGGATTTTGTGTTTTTTTTTTCGACAAGTGGGCAATACATATTAATAATTGCCATTTATATTTCGCCTGGAAAATCTATGAGAGAGATGCAACTATTTTTATTTAAAAAATTGATGATTTATACAAAAGAAAGTTCTGAAATACTCGAAAAAATATTTGGTTAAAAATATGATAATGTACCGATTATTTTAAGTGGAGACTTCAATATTCACTTTGCAGATGATAAAAATCTACCACTAATTGAATTTCTAAATAAAACACTTAATTTAAATATGTCCAATGATCGAAAACTCAGAACTACAAAATATAAAACGACGATGGATGCGGTTTTTACGCGATACTTAGATAAATTTGAATCAAACATTTTCCTTTCTTACTTTAGTTACCATATGCCTTTTGTATCGTTTTTAGAGCAAAATGAAATAATTAAAAGTAAAAAAGTCTAAGTATTGTTGAAATTACTGCTGACAACGATGCAAACAATTAAAATAATGTTAAAAATCAAGTACATTGAAATTTAAGTAAATACAAATACTATCCATAAATAATATGATTGTATATTAATTGTTATTTCAATTGAATTGTATTTATATTTTGTCATGATCTTGTACAGCCCATAATATAGTTGAACAATAAAAAACCATATAAACATGCATTTAGTTGTTGCTCGGAGTGTCAATAGATGTGAAAACCAGATGGATGTTGATAATTTTAATTCAAACATTATGAAATTTCAAATTTTAATACTAAAAGTTCTAAATTTTCACTTTTATCGGCAGTCTCTATAACTGCCAATTTTTTTCTCTTAAGTTTATTTTCATTTAAGTAAAACTCACCAATAACCGAAGCTATTTGAATAAAAAACATAGCTTATTAAGAATTTTATTCCAAGATATGTTGCCACAAAATTCTTTTCATTCAAAAAAGTCCTAACTTTTGACTTTTTGCGCAGTTATTAATTTAAAATAAAACTGTAAAAAAAAGATTTTTTGAGGTCATTTGAACAAAACATACGCAAAAAATTTTATTGAGAACTCTTTAAGAAGAGTGTTCGAGGACAGCTTTGGTGATGAAATTAGTTAATTAATTTCGTTTCTTTTATTTTTTGTAATGTAGTGACTCACTCATAGAATTTTAATAAGCATTAACGTAATTTTTCACAAATATGTATCTTTGACACTATTTAACATTATAAATATTTTTCAATATTATTTCTATTTATTTTTAATAATATATTTTATTATTGTTTTTACCGTCTACATTCGTATAATACTTACCTGTGTAACATTTTGAATTGTATCGATACCAATATTCATATTTCCAGGCGATACTTTTTTATTCAAATTGTGGTAATATGTTAAAAAAAATAATTTCTTTGAATAGAGATTGTGTTCTGAATATTGAGTCCAAAGACTGTTGGTATTTAAAAAAAGAAAAAATAGATTTTAAAACAAATTGTACTATAATAATTAACATGCGAGAATTTAAATCCCCTTCTCCAAATTATAAAATAGAGGGTTCATCTTTTTAGATGATAGTATTTATTTGATACTGTGTTCGTTTGCTCAATTACAGTAAAAAACCATGGAATTTTCATCCCTTTGCTCCATATAATGCTTATACAAATTTTTACTGAATCTCATACGCTTTTTTTTTAAACAAAATATTTTTATTAATAAAGATTTTTTTTGCTTGTTTTTGTTGAAATATAACGCATTTTATATCATTGACGATTAAAGTAAAGTTTCTTTCTCGTGCCATGTCTATGAATTGCATGCGAGAAATTGAAGGGTGAAATATATTAATTAGACTTTTTAGTAATTGCAGTTTTAAGTTAATATTATTAATCAAAAATATTTATTATTATTTTATGGCAACTTTGAAAATTAAGAACTCAAACTTAAAGTAATTTCTACTCACACGAATAATAGGATTGAATTTCTGATAGTACAATTTAAAAATGCTTTTTATTTCGTGCTAGAATCCAGTCATTCAAAGTGTTTTTACTTCTAATTTCTTATGGACATCTGGATTTGGCATCATATTTTTTTTTAAAAAATCTTCTTATTTAACCATATATTTTTCCAGATCATAAAACAACATTCAAGAATTTTAATGAGTTCAAAAAAGGAGCAATATATTCATTATTCGGTATTCGAATTGAAATCCTCAGTTGAAAGTTTTGTTGTATATGCGTAGCCGAATTCTTTATCTTTAAATAGATTCATATAAATTTGAAACATAGTTTAAAGTTTTAACTACTTAGAATCAATTATTACCTCTGAAAACAAAATATCTCATGAAATCCAGAATCAATTATACCTGGTAAACAAGGCTTTTTTTACGGACAGGGGAAGTTTTTAAAATCTAAATCTCTTTAAAAAAACACAACATTTTTAATTTACAAAACTCTTATTAGACCAGTTCTGACATATGCATCTGAGACTTGGATAATAACAAAACTAGAACAAAATCGAACGGCATCTTTAGAGAAAAATACTTCGAAGTATACTTGGAGGTGTAAACGAAAACAATAGCTAGATAACAAGATACAATTTTGAATTATATAGAATTTATAAACAACCGGACATCATTAAATACATAAAAATAAATAGAATGAATTGGATAGCCCCTATATAATTCGAATGCCCGATGATAATGTTGTCAAAAATATACTGCAGTTCCAGGTCCCTGGTATTCGGAAGCGTAGAAGACCAAGGCTGAGAAGAGCAGACTCAGTGGAATCAAACTCTGAGATTATAAACGAAGAACTTGGAGAACAAAAGTAAACAAGGAATTTACAAAGGAAAGCACTGGCCCAAGAGGAACTGTCTTTCCAGATTTGATGATGATGATGAGTCCAAATTCACAACACTGTAGCTTTCTTCAGCAGAAACGTGTTGTGAATACATCCCTCTGCAGCGTTGAGCAAAGGAAACAAAAGAGTAAATAATTATTTCCTAGACTAAAGTAAACAAAAATGTATTTTACGAAAAAGCAAGATTGTTTTTTTGGTTTTTTTTTGTCACGCGACCCACAAATTATCTCAATAACATAACATATTCCTACTGAACAGTTCATTGAAAAAACGCGAATGCATAGGCAGAAAACAAGATAAAATGAATTTTTCCACGAAGGGAAATGTAATAAGGCAAACGAAAACAGAATATGTACAACTTAATCCAATATACATTCTGATCTGCTTTAAACAACTGAATAAATATCTTTCTTTCGAGCTTCCATTCAAAAGGGGAAACAAATTCATAATCATACACATTCGCATTTCTACGCAAGTAGAAGCACATTCTTTTTTTATATTTTTGTTCTGCTTCAAAAACAAACGCGTTTGACTTCATCTATTAAATTCATCTAGCATCAGAATCCTTAGGGAAGTTTACATAAATAAGCAGGAATTCCTCCATTGTCTCCCTAAAGAGTTGATGCATGACAATAACACCTCTGTCATTAAATATTTCATTTTCCCTACTTGCCTTTAATGAGGGAAAGTGTAGAGAGATCTCGTACTACTAGTTTAAAATAGTCTCAAGCATATTTTCCTTTTAGTAGATACAGTTTTAGTCTCTCATATTAAAAATTAATTTAGAATATAGCATGACTCACTTAGCTCTTTAGAGATATTAAGAAAAATGAGAGTTTAGTTAAGGGCTCGTGGGAAATCCCTGACGATTGCTATGAATACAATGAATGGAACAAGATAGTTATTAGTGACGCTGACTGCTGTGCCCAGGGCCCGTGTACAAATTCCGGAAATAGCAGGGATTCTTTTAAATGCATAATATCTGTGCAGCATGAAGGATTTCAAAATATTGTCCGAACCCACCTCTCGGAAGTCCTCTCGAGAGGTTAATGGAAGCAGGGTTTCTTTCCCGGGAAATCGTATAATTTACGTAATTTTTGTATTCTCGGGAATTCCCGGGAATGGCAAGGAGCTTAAATAATCTAAGAGGTAGCAATTTTTGACTTTAATATGGATTTCAAACTTGGATGTAAATTTTAAATACTTAAAACTACTAATACAAAATGTCTAACACTTAAATACTAAATTTCTAATGCTCAAAACTGTTATTTATTTAATTTTCATTTATTTGTTTTTGATACTTTTCCTTGTTATAAACTATTTAATTGAATCAGAAATTTAAACAAGGGATAAGCCCCCAAACTGTTTGAGGGAGTATATTTTTAAGTGTGATCTCGCAACTTTCTTTTTCTTATTTATTATTTTTCTTAACCTAACTTTCGTGTAAGATTATTACTTTAATATTTGTTTATATTTGTGTAACGCAATGATATAATAATTCTATAAACAAGAAGTCGTTTATATCAATACAATAATCAATATTTTTAACGTGCGTAATTTAAGTAATATATGTAACGTGCGTATTTTTAAGTAATCTCTCGACTTTTCTTATTTATTATTTTTCTTAACCAAACTTTCGTGTAAGATTCTTACTTTAATATTTGTTTATATTTGTGTAACTCAATGACATAATAATTCTATAAATAAGAAGACGATTATACAAATACAATAATTAATATTTTTAACGTACGTAATCGTTTAGCAGCAATTAAATTTTCCTGTACTTGTATTAATATTTATATTAATATTTAGTAGCAACAATAGTGAAATATTTAATTCAGCTTCGACTAATTAATTTTCAAACATATGCGAGTCAGAAAATGAACATTAATTTTAGTAATTATTTTTCACAAGGGAAATTTTTTTCCAAAACTTTTATTTACAGAATCTTTAACTGTAAAATTTTTTCCGTATTGTGAACAATTTTTTTTTATCCTTTTAGTGCTAAAAGTGAAAAATTTCATAAAAAAAAAATTGCAACTTTTAATTTGGGGAAATATTTTTCCTCTGAGTATATAATAGAACTAAAAAATATGTGCGGTAACAGAATCGCAAATTAAAGATAGTGTGAGATATTTATTTATTATAAACTAAGTAAACTCTTTTCTATTCAAATTTAAAATATTTTTTTTCCTTCAGAATAATTGCTTATTCCCTTGAAATACCTCTTTATGCAGATTTCATTTCATATTGTTTTGTATTTTTTAGTTCAATATATAAAAAAGTTTTAATTTTGGAATTTATATGTATTTTTTGTGTAATTATTTTATTGATGTTATTTAAAAATAACTTATTTTTAAATTTTTTTAAATTTTGATGTATTTTGGGGAATTTTGGGAACTTTAATTACATTCCCGGTAATTGAAGAAATCGGGAAATCAGAAAGCCTAGGTGGTAGGGTAACACCTAAAAACCTCTTTAGGGGCTTTCCTTCAAAATTGATGTGGGAAGGACAAAATCAGACTGTCACCTGAATGATGCTCAAAACTGCGACCAAATTGACACACGTAACGCAGTAGCACCCTTGCGAAAAGAGAGACGTGGAATTTTTCGGGTCTAGATTTGAACCTGTCGGTCGGAATGCATTAGTGCTAAAAACACAATGACATGGTGAATGGTGGTTTTAAAATAATAATGTAATATTTCGAATGTCTTCTAAATATCTGCAAATCGTATAGCATTAGTTTATCTTCTAAAAACAACTGAGTTACAGAACAAGTATAATTGTTCAAAATATGTAACAGAAGGTATTGATTGGTAAATTCCTAACTGTTACTTCTGCGTTAGAATATTTGTTTCATATTTCCTCCAGATTAGAGAAGAGATTAAGAGAAGATTAGAATCAGGTTGAACTTACGATATGTTTGTGCAGGAGATATTATTGCCTTTTATTTATGTTGTTTAAATTTTATCTACACTGATCATCAGGACACAGAAATAGCACTCATTACTTAAAACTGTTCATCCCAAATAAAGCAGTTTAAAAGAGACAGAGGCAAAAAAACACCACAGTCATTGGACTTATCTTTGGGCATCCGGGATAGAGTAGGGATTCGGCCAATGTTGTCCCATGACTTCCACACTGACCCACAGAAAGGCTTTGTGCTCTAAAAGGCTATTTCCTTTGACAAATGATCCTGATTTTTATTAGTCATCGTACAAAGTTGTACGTCACACTAAATCTGTTGAGTTATCTTTCCTTTGTCTTCGAGCACGATACATGTCCAAAAATCAGTCACCTTACTATGAATTTTCTTCAAGTTTGCGGATCATTTACTCGGTAAGACAAATAATTTACTCTCTTTCGCCTTAAACGTATTTAGGACTTGATGAGTAGGCACCTGCAGTCATCCCAGAACGAAACTGATTTAGCCTAACATTCAAACAGAATGTGGTGAGGAACCCCACGGGACACCAAAGGGGAAATTTATTTGCCTATGCCACACCGATTGTGGCATCTCTCTCTCTCTTTTTCTCTCTCTCGTCTCTCTCTCTCCCATCTCTCTCTTTCCTCTCTCTCATCTGTCTCTTTTTTGGTCCTCCGTTGGTGGGGTGTGGTAGTTAGGAGAGGGGGTGCCAGCTTAGGTGTCGTCCGCGTCACTTGACCATGGTTCAAAATTACGCTGACCATCCCCAGAAGCCCTCGTGTAGCTGAACAGTGGGACGTTGATATTCAGTCCCTCACTCATCTCTCTCTCTCTTTCCCTCTCTTTGTCATCTCTCTCTCATCACCTCTCTCTCATTTGATATTCGTTCACTCTCTCATCTCTCTCTCTCTCTCTTTCCCTCTCTGTCATCTCTCTCTCATTTGATATTCACTCACTCACTCATCTCTCTCTCTCTCTCTCTTTCCCTCTCTGTCATCTCTCTCTCATCATCTCTCTCTCATCATCTCTCTCTTCATCCCTCTCTACATCCCTCTCTTTCTCTCTCTATGCGTGTGTGCAGACTTTTGATATATAACACAACATACTTTACATTACAATTCACGTTGAAAGAATAGTAGATAAAGCATTTTTATATAGTAATTTTTCTTTGGCTAGAGAAATAGAATTATCCTCCCTCTGATGCGCCCTATTTATGTTTGACAAGATTTAAATCCTAACCTTTAAACATTATTTTCGTTCTAGAGAAGCCTATTCCAGCTGAAGTGGGATAAATTTGATATATATGAACTGCCATACAGAGTTATTGAAGAAGTACATTAATTAAAATAGAATAACACATAAATGAAAAGTAATCCAATTTTAAAAAATAATATATTGATAAAAGTAAGATTAAATTGACAGCCCACCCGGTATATTGGTTAGTAACACTGACTGCTACGCCGTTGGACCTAGGTTCGAATACCGGAGAAGGCATGTATGTTTGTAAATGTATCGCACTTTTGTAGCATGGGGGTACTCTAAAATAGCCGTCGAGATACAAGTCCTCTCGTGCGTACAATGTACAATTTTGAAATTAGGTTAGCAGATTCCTTTCATACAGTAGAGATCCGCTACAAAATGAGTTTGGTGAAAATCGACCCCCAAGTGGCGTTGCAGGGGCATAGGGGGCGTTATAGATAATTATTTCCATTTTTAAACTATTTGACGCACTGTCTTTAAATTTGATATATAGATTCCTTTTGTAGAATAATGATCAGTTACAAAACGGGTTTTGTGAAAACAGACTTCTAAGTGGCGTTGCGGGGGATTAAGGGGCGTAATAGATAAATATATCCGTTTTTAAACTACTTCACCTACCTGCTACCTGTAGGTTAGTTTCTTTCATGGAGTAAATATCCACTACAAAATGGGTTTTTAAAAAATTGACTCCCAAGGGTGTTGCGGGGTGGGGGGTTTAAGGAAAGTTATAAATTCCGATTTTTTAACTATTAGACGTACAGTCTTGAAACTTAGTAAGCAGATTCCTCTCATAGGGTAGAGATACGCTACAAAATGGGTTTCGTGAAAATTGCCTCCAAGTGGCGTTGCGGGACTTAAGGGGCGTTATAGATAATTATTTCCATTTTTAAACTATTAGATGCACAGTCTTTATATTTGATAAATAGATTTCTTTCATAGAGTAGAGATCAGCTATAAGAATGGTTTGGGAAAACAGACCTCTAAGTGGCGTTGCGGGGGATTAAGTGGCGTAATAGATAAATATTTTCGTTTTTAAACTACTTGACCTACCTGCTTGAAAATTGGTAGGAATGTTTCTTTCATGGAGTACATATCCGTTACAAAACGGGTTTGGGGAAAATTGACCCCAAGGGGTGTTGCGGGGGGTTAAGGGCAGATATAAGTAATTATTTCTATTTTTAAACTATTAGACGCACAGTCTTGAAATTTGGTGAGCAGATTCCTTTCATAGGATAGAGATACACTACAAAATGTGTTTTGTGAAAATAGACCCCTAGGTGGCGTTGCGGGGGTTCAAGGGGCGTTATTGATATTTTTTTTGCATTTTTAATTTATTGGACGCACAAATTTTGCTAAGCAGATTCCTTTCATAGAGTGCAATTCAACTACAAAATGGGTTTTGTGAAAACAGACACTGAGGTGTCGTTGCGGGGGCTCAAGTGGCGTTATAGATAATTATCCCCATTTTTAAACTATTAGACGTACAGTCTTGAAATTTGATAAGCAGATTCCTTTCGTAGAGAACCGCTACAAAATGGGTTTTGCGAATATCAACTACTAAGTTTAATTTCGGGAGATTAAGAGGCGTAATCGATAAATATTTCCATTTTTAAACTATTTGATCATCCTGCTTGAAAATTGGTAGGCATGTTCCTTTCATGGAATATAATTCCTCTAACAAAGAGTAAAACGAAAATTGACCCCTAAGGATGGTTGCGAGGGGTCAAGAGGAGTTACAGAAAAAAATTCCTGTTTTTAATTGTTAGACCCATATACTTGAAAATTTTTAAGCATGTTTCTTTTGTTGAATAGGGATGCACTAAGAATGTATTTTAAGTAAATCAAGTTCTGCGGAGGGGTGCAGGGGTTACTGGGACGTATTGACACAAAAAGAAATCCATTTTTCGAGCTACAAGGACTATAATAATGGAATTTGGTTTGCATTTTTCTTTTGTTGAATTGAAATCCGCTAAGAGAGGTTATTTTGGAAAACGGCTCTCAACACACGGGATTACGGGGATATTGATAATAAAACTTTTGTTTTTTCTGTTTGATTTAGACTTGAAATTTGGCTTGCATGTTCAATTTACGGAGTAGAGATCCACCGAAAATTGGTTTTGCGGGAATCCACTTGGTTTTTGGGTTACGAAAGAGCAAACATCATTCTATACTTCAATTTTAGAGATTTTTAGAAAATACAAATTAGATGAGTTCTGCCCTTTTTATTTATCAAGAGGTGACAGTTACAGGTCTAAGTATATTTTTCTATACAATCGAATTCTTAATGCTAGGACTTAGATATCAATAATTTATACATATATATAAGCAGTAAAAATTTATAAAACATCATGAAATACCCAGCGAAGCGGGCGGGTAACAGCTAGTATCTTATAAATGCATTTTACTTCTGGAAAAAATATTTCATAAATTATTTTTACCTAAACAAAAAGAGCTTTGTAAATACAAGCTACAATAGTAAAATTGTTGTTGTTACTTATACCACTTGATTGACAGGAACATCAAATCAAGGTCCACAAAATTCATCGCGGCGAAGAGCTAGATTTTTATGCCTGTCCTTAGCTTTGACAACCACGCAGGGGACAGCACGATTTTTCTTGTTTCCACCCCGAATTTGAGAGAGAACACCCTGGGAGTGGTCAGGAGCCTCCCGCTTCTCTTCCCCTTCCACCAACCTCACAAGTGGACTTGCGGCTCGACGGCTATTTAAAGTACCTCCATACCGCGAAGGCACTATACATTTACAAATATCCATGCCATCTCCAGAATTCGAACCCAGGCTCTACGGCATCGCAGTCAGCGTCACAAACCACTATACTGGACGGGTGGCTACAACAGTAAAATTAAATTTTACTCTTACAATGATTTAAAAGATATATAAAAGTAAATTCTTAGATACTCCCTTAAGGTTAATTTGTAACACAATTTAAGATGTATCTATTTAAAACGAATTAAAATCTGCAAAAAGTTAATTTTTAGAATAAAATTTTTTCAGTTAAATCTTATAAAATTTGTTGTAGAATCGTTGACATGTATAAACAAAAATAAAAGTATAGTTTCTGTGAAAAATAAATAAACTCGGAGACTGTTGAAAACTTTTATTTTAGATTGGATTTATGTGTTTTTAAACAAATCGGACTCTGATTATATTTATATCTAGTTATGTAAACAAATATATTTAAAATTGAATGATTAAATCGTATGAAATAATCTGGAAGCTGTCTCTAAAAAAACACAAGCATTTTAAATTTCAATAAACATGGATTTAATAAATATATTTTAGCTCCTAATTTATCTCAAAGGAAAGTTTTATTGAAGAAAATTCTTATTTCAAAATATCTTTGAAATTCAATATTTTTAACACCCTTTTATAAGCTTCACTTGTATGTAACGGAATCTTTGAACTCGATTTTTACCCACTTTAAAAGGTCGTATTTATTGGAAATTTTGCACACTTGTCCAGGACTGATGACAATGCAATAATTTAATAATTTTGTCCCATTGTCCTGATCAGGATCATCAGTATTAACGATTTCCCATTTTCAGATCCTTTCCTCATCTGGAGACTAATTTCAGATCCCATTTCCAGATTTGGCAACTAAAAGATTAAGTTACAACTTAGTTCAATTAACTATAAAAGGGTGTTTTTTAGGTTTTATTTAAACTGTAATTTATTATACAAATAACTAGATTGATTTTTATATATTTTATCATCCTTAGGCAAGATGATGGATTATAAATATCTCGAATCTTTCCTGTAATGAATAAAAAATATAAAAATCTTTCAATTCACACACATTCATGCTGATTCAACAAATATATATTCACCAACGTTTGTATCTCTAAGTAAATAATTAAATATGTGACTCACAAGAATATTAAAGCAAATACTGTAATGAGGTATTCATTTAATTTTCTTTTTACAGAAAATGTAAACGAATGAGGAGAGTATTGAGAATATATTGAATGAAACTTTTCATTTTTACAAAATCATTTTTGAGACAAATATCTTGTTCTAGAGAATTTCTTTTCGTAATAAACTCGAGTTCAAATTTTATTTTTTTTTCAACGTAAATGAATAGTTTCGAAAACCAAATAAAGTGTAATGTGAAATGAGTAGAACAATATAAACTTGTAAAGAAAAATCCAAAGAAAACAATTTTTAGTTTAAATATATTTTAATAACTGATTTATGATTTTAAACATTTTATATAAGGAGCAGATAACTTGCGTAAATAATTCATTTAAGATTCAAAACTAATTCCACCCATAATACATTTCCGAATTTTTTTTTTCTCCGTTGCATTTAAATTATAATACGTATCCTTAAAATTACGAAAAATCCGTGATATATAAAGCATAATTAAATTTTTTTAAACATTTTTATACTAGAATGAAAGAGATTAATACTAAGTTATAGTATGATCTTAAAAGATATTTTTATGAACGATTCTCACACAGTTAAAGCTCCTTTCTTCTTATTTCTATGTTTTAAAAGCAAAATATAAAATTAAAATGATACTGTTTCGTCTTATTTTTCAATACGAAATATCAACAGCGGGATAGTTTCCATGTGTAATCTCCAGATATTTAATATAGAAACCCATGCTATGACATTTTTCTGTGTAGAAACACTATGATACATGTATAATACATACGTAATGTTAAAATCTCCTTTTTATATGTGATATATAAAGTGCTTCGAAAGCTAGCCAAGAAATTCAGGAATAAAAAAGGTATTTGCATAAGATTATATACTTTCTATTGAATTTTGAACGTGAAACTGCTGCGCAAACATAGCTGGCTAAAATCAAACAGAAACTTAATAGAAATGTGTTTCTATCTACTTTGGAAGAAAAATATCTCCCTAACTCTGTCTTGGGGTACTTATTACCTGTGAGAAACGGGGAAATAAAATAAAAGCATAAATAATGCATAGAAGTTCGAAAAAAGGAATGTATCTAATAACATATTTTCTGAAAATAGTGTTTTGTTGAAATCCCACTGCTGTGAATAAATTGTTCTTCATTTGTATTGATATTCTTAAAATCATACTGTTCTAAATGCTGGTAGCATTTTAAAGAAAAATATCAAAACTCGAAGAAAAAGTGATGCTGTTTTCTAAAAATATTCAAATAATCCATAATATTTATGTATTAGGTATAGAAGAAAAGTGTGTGATTCTTTCCTCGCCCTGTAGTTCGAACCTGTTCTGTTGATACTCAAACTTCCATGAGGAAATATTCAAAAAGTGAAAAATACAAAAATAAACAAATGGAACAAATTTTTTGAAAATGCATCAAATACATCCGTACAAATCAGCATAAATTGCACCAGTTTTATAAACATTTCAACACATTTTGAGCTTACTAATCTACTAGAAATGCATAAATATAAGTATGAAAAATATATAAATGTATAAAAAAAATAGTTACATTCACAGTTTTCTATGTACTGTATAGTATTCTTTCATTATATATATATATATATATATATAATGCATGCAAATGGAATGTTAGCATTCTTCAGAACAACAAAATTATAAGATCCTTTGCTACAGATGAGTTTACGAAAAGAAAATATCCAAATTCATCTAATCTTATCTAGATATTGAGTAAAAACAAAACTTCGTCGAAAAAACATTAAATGGAAGCACGAGGTGCCGAACCCTGTACCGCTTGTATGCTAAGCGAGCACTCAATCCTCTGAGCTACGTCCCGCACACTACCTCGAATATTGCAAGTAAGCTCACGTTAATACTTATACAAAATTGTACAGTTACTAGGTTAATTAAAAATACGACGTGAAATACTACACTCATGTCCATAAATTAAGGATAATTCAGAAACACACAGAAATTGAACTCTAAAATAAAAATTTCACCTGTAGAATTATCACACCAGATGGCGTGGATAGTACGTCACAATCACGAGAGTGTAAGAGAGGGGTATATAAGGAATGGTGGCAAAGAAGTAAAATTGTTCACAAGCGCTTTAAAAGCCTTTCAGTGCAATAACCGCATAGTTATGGCACAAAGGAAGCATTTGGATGATTTTTTACGTGGTAGAATTATCGGACGACTGGAATGTGGACGTACCCAGCTGGAAGTATCCGAGGAACTTGGAATCGCCCAGAGTGTCATCACCAGGCTTTGGCAACGATTCCAAGATGATGGTAGTGTGAGTAGATGTTACAGCACAGGTCGCCCCCGAGTTACAACGCCGAATGAGGACCGGTATTTGGCAGTTACTGCCAAAAGAAACAGACGGAGTCATAGCATCAGACCTATCTCGTCAGCTCTCTTCGGCTACCGGTACGACAGTTTCAAGGCAGACCGTGTACAGACGTTTAGGGCACATTGGTCTATATGCTCGTAGGCCTGTCAGATGTGTTCCCTTTACCGCAACTCACTGTCGCCTGCGATTAACCTGGAGTAGAGAGCATGCATTGTGGACACCGCAACAGTGGTCTTGTGTGATGTTTTCCGACGAGTCCAGGTTTAGTTTGCAGTCTGATTCTTGCCGGACTTTCATATGGAGAGCGCCAGGTACCCGTTACCACCAAGAGAACACCATTAAACGACACCATTACGGTGGTGCAGGATGGCTCGTTTGGGGAGGAATTATTCTTGGTTCCAGAACTGACCTGCATGTTCAGAGTGTAACGATGACAGGCCACATCTATCGGGATGTCATTCTGGAACAACATGTACGTTTGTTTCGGGGTGCCATGGGTGCTGAATTTCTGTTTATGGATGACAACACCCGTCCTCACCGTGCAAACATTGTAGATGAATGCCTTTAATCGGAGGATATCACCCGTATGGATTGGCCAGCATACTCACCGGACTTGAATCCAATAGAGCATGTGTGGGATGCTTGGACAACGAATTGCAGGCCGTCAACCCTCTCCCACCTGTCTACCGGAACTTCGGAGGGCATTGCTTGATGTGTGGAGTAATATTCCCCAAGATCAGATTGATAATTTGATACTCAGCATGCGTAGTCGTTATAAGGCCTGTATTCAATCGTCAAGGAGACATACTCCGTATTAACCATCATACTAACCATGTTATACTTTTTTTTGTAAATAGGTTCTTTTTTGAAATTTGCTCCAGTGAGTAAAAATCGCAATTTTTATTAATTATGTCAAACATATAGCATCTTTTTTGCTTTTTACCTTTTGTTTAATAAATAGACTTTACAAATAAGTCAAATTTGGTTTGTTTCTGTCTCTTTCTTTGCCTGAACTTCATTATCCTTAATTTATGGACATGAATGTAGAATCGAGGAGAATAGAATCCACAGAATTCTTTCACGGAAATAAAAATACAGGGGCTGCAAATAATTGATGAACACACTCATTTGTTTGCGTAATTTTTGTGTTTGACTTAATTTTTCGTTATGCTATCATTGTACTTCCTAATTTATTCTTACTGATTGTGATGTATTTTTTCATGCTGATTTTAAAACTGTTATTAGTATCTTAATGCTGCAAGTTCTGTAACGCAGTTTCTTCAACGCAAGAATGCGTAGTATGTGCACAACAACGCGATATAGAACAAAAAAATTTCAGAAGTTGTGAGTAACACAAAAATTTATATATACGGTACTTTTCATATACGCATTTTGAAAATGACATTGTTGTTATGTGTTTGAACGAATCAGTCGTTTGCTTTAGTTACGGCTTTATACGTCACCTATATCCGGTATAGTGGTTGGCAACGCTGACTGCTGTGCCGTAGGGCCTGGGTTCGAATCTCGGAGAAGGCATGAGTGTTTGTAAATGTATAGTGCCTTTGCGGCTTGGGGGTATTTTAAACAGCAGTCGAGCCGCAAGTCCTCTCGTGAGGTTGGTGAAAGTGGAAAAAAGGTGGGAGGTCCCTGAGCACTCCCAGGGTATTCTACCTCAAAATTGAGTTAGAACCGAGCCAAATCGTACAATCTAGTCCGATTCCATGATGGTGCTCAAAGCTACGGCTAACGACAGGTGTACAATCTAGCCCAATCCCATGATGAATTTCGTGGGCATCGATCTGACTACGTCAACCAGGTGGCATTAGCAACACACGACTTTATATCTTTTCGGCATGAAATGCACGAACTCTCAAAAGTTCCTTCTTGACAACATGGTTAAAAAAAGTATTAAATGTTGAATTCACTCACATTTGTTTCAGGTTTTTTCTTAGAAGCATGATTTCCAATTTTAGGCCATAGGCTAGGGGTGGCCAACCTTTTTGAGAAGAGTGCCACTATCTAACAAAAAAAATTATTCGAGTTACTTCAAACTTTTCCAACAAGCAAAAGAATATGAAAAGATGAAAAATATTTTACTTACAGGCTTATTATGGAATTTTTACTCAAATAACACATATTCTGTGCAAGTCTAAGTAGTGGAAATTTAAAAACAATAAAATAAATAAGACAAAAGTACGAACGTAAGTTTTATTGTAAATTTTTTTTCAGTTTCAATCAGATAAGTTAGGGATAAAATAAAGATGAGTAACCGGAAAATTTAATTTTAAATCAATTATTAAACAGTCAGTACTTTTTAAATGGGTTTTTTCAATTTGTAGATTTTTTTACACAGTGTTCAGTTTGTAGATTTTTTTTTTACATTAGGATGAGTTATTGAAGACGCTAACGAAATCGGGATGTTTTGGGTGGACATCAGTATCTTTTTTTCCCCTCCAAAATCAATACAAAAAAAGCAAAATTGTGTTTACAAAAGAAGTATATGATCAATCAGGATTAGAAAAAGAACCATCTTTTTCTTGTATTAAATTTAAAGTATTTAAATGTTTTATAGTATCGGTAAGAAAATCTAAATCTCAAAGTCTATACTCAATGGTCAGTTCATTGTTTTCTTCCATATATTTTAAAACACGCCCCTCAAATTCCAGAATCTCACGAATGCACTTCCATTGGAAAACCAAAGCACACAACAACGAAGAAGTATTGTCTACATTATATATATATATATATATAATTTTCTATTGTAATTTAATCAAGTGTATTTAAAATATCTTTTAAAGTTTTGTTTGGTCTGAGACAACTACCTTTCAATAAAACATTTAAAGAGCTAATAATTTTATTATTTTTCACATTTTTTAATTTTTCAATGAGTCTTCGCGTGCCACTCTTACAACTCAGCCGTGCCAAACTGTGTCAGGCGTGCCGTGGGTTGGGCACCCCTGCCATAGGTTCTTTACAGCATTAAGACCCGGAGACTGTCTTTGTCGTTCATCCTATTCACAAAATCGTCTTCAAACCTTTTCTGGGCTACCTTTGCATGGTGAGATGCAGCATTATCGACTTGAAAAACATATTACGGATCAATTTAAAGATCTTCCATTGTTGGTAACAATATATTTTGTATTGACTCCCTGTCGTTTATCCGAATCAATTAGAACCGGACACCGTTCGGATACGCGATTGTTTGGATAACCGAAAACCGAATGCCATCCATACAGTATATGATACTGGATACTATACAAATATTGCAAATCATCACGTGCGGGAAACGTACTTGAAGAAAAAGCAAAATAGGCGCAAAATGTCATAATTTTACTTTGATTGGGGAAAATAATCAAGCGATTTTTCGCTGTACCTTTATACACCTTCGTATATGGTACAATACGAACTTCGAATATGGTACAGAGCTGCAAGGTCTCTGATTCCCTTCAGCAGCAGTAATTGAGTAGGACAGCACTCTGATTGTTGTTCGTACCCCTCCATAGCTATCTCTAACGCAGAAACGCGTTAGCATTTGATGAACCTTTGCTACTTTCGTTGTTGTTGTCCTCTTCTTTGTCCGTTTCATCGTCAACAGGGTACTTCTTGCACGGAAGTAGCAATCTCGTCATCATTTAGCGTTTGAAATCCACAGTCTTCTGCATCGCATGCCCTCCAGGTTTCTACATCAACAAAATTCAACAAAAGAGCACGTATACACACCCTCAATTGGAAACAAACTGACCTAATATTCCGCACAGATGTTTAACAAATCACACAGCTGAAATTCCCCAAATATCCCTCACCGTGGGTTCTCCCGTCACTTTTGGCCTCACACGAAACAACTGTTGAGCATTGCACTGTTCGAATACGTATCCGGACTTTGGTTCGGATATTTGACGCTCCGGATAATAAAGGTTCGGATAAACGACGTTAATAATTCCTGGATTTTATTTTTCGCCTCACTGTGTGAAATCTTCCAACACTATGTCAAGTCACGCAGCCCCATTTCACCATTTTCGTCCACTGCTTTATCTGTAACCTTCACACACTGAAGGCTGAGCTCCTAAAGATGGCGTCGTCTTATATGGCCTTTACTTTTGGTCAACGAAAGTGGAAACCGGGTTTCATCACCAAATATTACTTTTTCCAATCTATAACAATCCATAATAAATGATTTCTTGCCCACGTCAATTACCTCTTCCGTTCATACTCGGTCAGTAATAGTTTTGGGCAAACTTTTGGGCATCGTAAACTAATTTCCAGGAGTCTCCATCTCACAGTTCTTGGGGACACACTCACATTCCATATCAAAGCCATTGTTTCAAAATTTGCAATGAATTATGCTTTTTATTTGAAAAGGAAATACTATCCAAATCGTTGTGTTCGCGTAAAGTTGTTTTTCTCGGTCGTTCAGATCGCTTCCTGTCCGCAATATAATTTGTTTCAGTATATCTTTTCAAAGTTCTCACAACCGTAGGACCCCAAGGTACTTCAATAGTAATTTGAAGCTTAGAATATATTTTTTTCTTCTTCAAAAGTACTACTTCATACCTTTTATTATTAGGAGATATGAAGATTTACCTATAATTCCAACATTTTCCATACACGCACTTCAAATTGCAACACTCAGCAGCTTTCAATACGCTAAAACATGGTGCACATTTTGCTTTGAACCTTTCATCCCTACTGTTCTCTGAATGATTAAAACACAGTGAAATAAGGTTAACGCAAGAATACTTAAGACGAAATATTGGTCAACACGAAATAATACAAAGGTCTCTACAAACTACTATGTATTTTCATGTATTTCTTTCTCTTAACACGAAAATATTTTTCTTCTCGTTATGAACAAAATACGAAAAACACCACCTGGATTGGACTGTCCTATTGTATTATCGAAGAACTCATTGCATTAGAGGATTATAATGTGTGCACAGCCTCAATTAGGGCAGACATTTAGGAATTTGTTCAAAGCTCAAAAAATATAATTGATGCCGATCCCGACGATTAAAATGAAATGAATAATGCAGAACTAATGTTCAGACATCATTCGAAATGAGGAACGTCATGAAAAGAATGCATAGTTATTTAAATGAACATTCCAATGGTGAAATGAATAACGAAATTGACGATATCGAACAATTCGTTGATAATTTGATGCTAAAAACAACTATGCAAAGAAAAATATCAGATTATTTTCCAAAAACTCAATAAATCTTTTGTTTTTCAAAAAATTTGAAAATTTTGTATTAAATTTTTCAAAATCTAGAAAAGTTTTTCTTTTATTGATACTTATTAAATGTGTGTGTGTGTGTGTGTGTGTGTGTGTGTGTGTGTGTGTGTGTGTGTGTACTTAAATTTGTTGATAAATGACTTTTTTTTTGCAATATCCTTTAATAAGAAATTCTTTTATCACGAAAATATATTTCAATCACTTCAGTTTCGGTGTCAAGCGATTTTCACTGTAACATAAAATTTCATCAGTTGGAAAAGAATCAAACATTATTCCAGTCACTTGGTTCGTATTTTAACATGCTTTTTTAAAACTATTGAGAAAACTCTTTAATTTACAAAAATTCTACAAACAAATTAAAAAATATCACGAAAAATTACGTTATAATCAATAACAAGAGTCAAGAAAGTACGTTAATTTCGTTACGAAAAATTGTCGAACACAAAATTGGCTTCAAAATTGGTTCGAGAATTTTTTCCAATACTGTAGTTTAACGGATGAAGTCTGGTTATTAGTATGCGTAAAAAAAAGCATACAAATAATTTGTCACAGATCAGTATATGAAGTGGAAATATTGTAATAATGGTACGAATCAAGACGATTTCATTAAATTACAGTGAAAATCTCTTAACACGAAACTGAGGGGACTCAAATATATTTTCGTGTTAAAGGATACTGCAAAAAAAACATCTATCAACAAAATTAAGTTTATTAGAGTTCCTTTTATTTACATAAATATGCATATATGTATGTATTCAATAAAAATCAACGAAATAAAAACATTCACGCAACCTTA
Source organism: Trichonephila clavata (assembly GCA_019973975.1). Classification (NCBI taxonomy): domain Eukaryota; kingdom Metazoa; phylum Arthropoda; class Arachnida; order Araneae; family Nephilidae; genus Trichonephila; species Trichonephila clavata. The sequence goes on from BMAO01024877.1 coordinate 31,189, forward strand.
AGAAATATAATACAAAATTTTCAAGTTTTTTGTGACAAACATTTATTGAGTTTTGGAAAATAATCTGATATTCCACTTTGCATTGTCTTTTTCAGCATCAAATTGTCAACAAATTGTTCGATGTCGTCCATTTTATTATTCGTTTCACCATTGGAATGTGCGTCTAAGTAACTCCGCATACTTTTCATGATGGTCCTTATTTCGGATGACATGGGAACAAAAGCTGGATTATTCCTTTCATTTTCGTAGTAGGAATCTGTATTAATGATATTTTTTGAGCTTTGAACAAATTCCAAAATGTCTTTGTCTGCCTTAATTCGTTCTATGCACGCATTATCATCATCTACTGCACCGAACTCTTCCAATGGTATACTACAGGGGTGGCCAACCTTTTTGGGAAGCGTGCCACAATCTGATAAAAAAAATTACGCGTGCCACTTCCAACTTTTCCACCAAACTAAAAAATATACAAAAGTGAAAAAATGTTAGTTAAAAGCTTATTATGGGTTATTTTACACCAAAAACATACTTTTAAACGCAAGTTCTATACTGTGAAAATGTTAAAAAAAAATGGTATAACAAATAAAACAAAAGTAGAAACATATTTTATTGTTGATAAATTTTTACAGGATCAATCAGTTAGCTAAGGTACAAAATAAAAATAAGCAACTTGAAATATTTAATTTAAAATGATTATTATGCAGCAAGTACTCGTGTTTTGTTGATACAGCGCACCACGGGGTCATCAACGAAAGACAAGTTTAAGTCCTTGGCAAAAAGAGCTTCTTGATGAATAATACAATGATGCTTGAAAACTTTTCTTCCCAATTAATTTTCAAGCAATGCAACAAAAGCTTTTATTCTGAAACTCCATGCAAGACGCTCCATCTTTTTAGACACTGTCTAATTTTGTCCATTCTACTTTAATTACATTGTTAAGTTCCTTAAAAATGTCTTCACCTGTAGTTAAAACTAGTTGACGCATACAAGAAGTTCTTCCACAGTATCAAAATTTTCGTTCGTGTAACGCACAAAGATGCTTAACTGCGCATTGTCAGTGATATCACAGCTTTCATCCAAAGTTAATGAAAAGTATTTGCAATTTTGAAGTCCAGAGACAATTTGCGTTCAAACATCCTGGCCCATGCCATCTATACGACGCATGACGGTATTTCTAGACAAAGCTATTTTATCAACCATATTTTTGACATTAAGATCACCGACATTTTGGGCGAAAATTTAAAGGCTATTTTTTATTATCTCCTCTCCGTCAGAATGTGGTTTTTTCTTGCGGGCTAACAATAAAGAAAGTTCATAAGAAGCCTTTACCATGGTTTCCATTTCGTTATTTCTCTTCTGGAACAAAGATTGTTGGCCTGCTAAAGATTTTTTTTATTGATGAATTCCGTTCGCAAATTTGATCCAACAGGATATTTGCTGTTGAAATCACTATGCAGTAGTTTGAAATGACGGTCCAACTTAAATTTTTTGGAACTACTATACAAATTCCACATATCAAACAAACAGGCTTGGAAGTATTTTGATGTGTAAACACGTATTGCTCTTCCCAAACAATTTTAAAATCACATGCTGCAACATCCTCTTCATAATTTCTTTTCGATGTCGAAGGTTTACTCATAAACATATTGAAAATAAAAAACATTTTAAACTACGCTCAACGCAAAAATCTAAAAACAATTTTAGAAAAGAAAAAAAAAACTTAAGATCTTGCTAAACAGAGTTTAAAATCAACTGAGTCTGACTGCTAGAAATAATTTGCCGATGCTACGCTACAAATTTTCTGGGCTCCGAATCCAGCATTCTGATAATTCATGGATGCAAGTTCACACTACCTCTGCTTTATAAAGCGGCTACTTTGTGCAGATAGAATTACTTCTATTTTATCAACAACTGCTCTTCTAATATCTTGACATTACAAAAATCGTAAATAGCCAACACCTTCGGAAAAACCTTTTTATCTGATATCCCACTGACAGCCAATAGAGCTATAAACTTCAGCACTCCAAGGGGAAGCTGAAATTCGAATGGAAATCCGAGATGTTAAAAATTAACCGCTCCCGAGAGAAGGGTGACTTTTTGGGCAGATTTGACCGTCCGAGAGAGAGAATTTATTAATTTTTAGTCTCACGTTACTCAACATTTTTCTCGGAATGTTACAATGCTGTAGAATTGTAAGTTTTGGAGCATGATCTCATTTTTGCCGCTATACTGAAGAAAAGAAAAAATCTTGCTTAGCGCCATTCAAATCTCACGCTGAAAATTTCTGTTTCTTACATATTCTGTATAGTAATTCAATTAATTCAGTAATATTTTCAGAGAATTTTTGTAATTTTTCAATGTCTTCGCGTGCCACAATGTGGCACACGTGCCGTGGGTTGACCACCCCTGGTATACTAGGACAGTCCAATCCAGCTGATGTTTTCCGTATTTTAATCATTCCCAGCAGGGCCGGACCGTGACCATTGGGGGCCCTGGGCTAATGATACTTGGGGGCCCCCTAAATAATTTAAAAAATTTGCCATTTTCCTAAAAAAAATTTTTGTGGGGAAAAATTTTAAATATACGAAACTTTCGCTAAAGGGTTTTTTTTTTTATTTCAAACAATTTAAATTCGTTATAAACAATAACATAATTTACAAAAAAAAAAACTTTTCTACACTTTTGGGCTGCAAATTCTTTTATTTGCTCATCACATTTTAAGTCTTTAGTGAGTTCAGTATTAATAGAAAGAAGTGATAAATAAGTAAGTCTAGTATTTGTCGTTGTTGTCCTATATTTCAGAATAGGAAATTTTAGAGAATGCATGCTCTGCTTCACAACTAGTAATAGGGAGCTTTATAAAAATCTTTAAAACGGTATTCATATTTTAGAAAAACGTCAACAAGCTTCTTTTCAAATTTAAATTTAACATATCACTACAAGTATAGGACAGTTCATTTTGTTTTAGATAAGTTTTGAGTTGAACACCTTCATTTACTAAATGTTGGTCTACGTCTTCTGAATAGGAATTTGATCTTGCAAATCCATCAAAAATTTAAATACTATATTCTGCATGTATTTTTCTATTTAAATCAAAAGTTAGCTTATCTAACTAAACAATAAGCGTGTCCCTTTTAATATTTTCTGCCCCTTACAGAGCTTTTTATGTCGATTTATCTGCAAATTTTGAAATAACCCGTCTCTTATTCACTTCACTATATTCTGTTTCTACACTAGGACTTGATTTTTTGGCTGCGTCTTGATACTCCTTTAGTTTTTGATCTGATTCATGTACATTGCTTATAAACATTTTTATTGACATAATTAACTTATTTACTTCACAGATGTCCAAACCAGGAGTTTGTAATTTTTTGTTAACTGAATTAAATCTTTCAAAAATCTCTTCCTAAAATATAATAGAAATGGCAGTTTCGAATTTTGTTAACTTATTTAAAAAAATTTACTGCGTTTTTTCGAAAATAACTTTTTTTTATTTTCATTGTCACTAAATATTTTAATAATATTCATGTTATTACCATAATTATCTTTTAAGGCTCCAACGGCATTGTAGTGACAAGACTATCTGGTCTGACTTAAACTTTTTAAGGTAAATTTCAGTTTAATTTCACGATTTAGATGTTTCCACGTACGGGTCTAAGCAGAAAGAAAACATATATTTGTTGCACTAAACCGAAGAAGTTCACTATCTCAGTTTCAACCTTAACTGATTCTGCACCAACCAGACTAAGAGAATATGCAGTACACGACACATAATTAGCGAATTAATTTTTTTTTCTTTCAGAAGATCTAGCACACCATCATATCGAACTGACATATTGACAGCGTTGGTAAATGTCTGCCCACTACAATTATACAATAGCAGTCCATTTGTTTCTAAAAATTCTTATAGATAATTAAATAAATATAATCCAGCGTGACTACTAATCTTTATTAATGAGACACATCTTTCATACACTTTTCCCTGAAAACAATATCGTAGTACAACAGCAAATTTGTCATTGTGGATCAAATTTGGTGTTGAATCCATCCCAATTGAATAGTACTTTGTGTAAACGTTATTTATTTGAGTTGTAATTGTTTAAATGATTTGCTTGCCCATGATTTCGATTTTTTGCTAATATATCGTTTTTGATAAGTACGATATTAACGATTTTGGTCGTAATTCTCACTGTTCAATATGTTCACGAATGAATGGGTCGAACTCTCTTCTAGCAGTTCCAGGGCACCCATAAATTTACGATTATGAGGAGAATCAAAAACTTCCTCGGTACCTCTAAATGCTAAACTTCTTATAGCCAAATACTGTACTACCGCTATAACATGTTTGCGGGCATTGTGGTAATATTATATTGTGTATCTTTTCTTAGTTGCATCTTTAACTGTTTATCTAACGAGGGAAGGGAACGATTAAGGAAATTCATTTGGGGACGAGATTTTGTGTAATAGAAATATTCCTTTAGGGTGTTCAAGCGTCGATATAATAGCACTGAATAGACAGTCACAGTTCGGAGAAAATAGCCTTCGAAATTCATACTTAGCTTTATACAATTAAGTTTCTTTCAGCTCCAGCGATGCAGTGGCATAGGCGGTAGTGCGCCTGCATTCCTCGCGGTCTGTCAGGGTTCGAGTAGCGCGATCGACTCGACTTTTTGTTCAATTCATTTAATTATTTTTACAATTAAATAAATTTATTTAAAAAAGGCTTATTAAATATTTTATGTAATTATTTTATATTTTAAGAACTAAAACAGCTACTAAAGTTATATAAATATTATATTATATTTTATAAATACATTATAATATTAATTTATTATTATAATATTAATTATTATAACATTATTAATGAAAAATATTTATTATAAAAATATATTACATTAAATGATATTTTATATAAGTATTTTGTATTTAAAAAATAAAATACTTTCAAATAGTTTTATAATTAGATAAAAAATAGTTTTATTATATGTAAAACTGTTTATGATATTTTATTATTACAATTATTTTTTAATTATATAAAATATTTGATAAAAAAAAATTATGTAATTGTAAAAATAATTAAATGAATTGGAAAAAAAAGCAATTCTACCGTGTGACTCTAACCCTGACCGATCGCAAAAAATGCAGGTACGCTCTCACCTATATATACCACTACATCGCTAATTAGTGGTATAGGTGATTAAAATTTAATTGTATAAAATGAAGTGTATAGTTTGAATTTCGATTGCTATTTTCTTCAAATCGACTGCCCATTCGTCTCTATTACATTGAGGGGTGAGCATCCTGAAGCAGTGAACTTCAAATTGTGTTCCACGGAACCCTGCTGTTCCACGAGTCACAATAAGAAATCCAGAAGAAATAAATAAGTATGCAAAATGGATTCACATTCTCTATGAAGTTTAAAAGTTACAAGTATCTAAAGCTGATCGCCTCCCCTCCCTATTCATTGAAAATTTTATTTATTTATAATAACTTTACTTTGCAACACACTTTTTAAACTTTTATTATAAAATAATAAAACGTTTAAACTATATATTTATATACTTTCTACTAGATTGTGAATATTCTATTGTTTACTATCTCGGGTTCCACGAGTTAATTTTATACTCTTTAGTTAGCACAATGTCTTGCAAAACTGAATAGTTTTCTAATGGACAATGCACCTTTTTTACATTTGTGGAAAACAACACCTATAATGAAGGAAAACGAACAAAACATGTTAAGAGAGTTGATGTTAAAATCTAAATTTAAGCAAGAACAGCTTCTAAATTTTAGGTTTCAAATTCTCTCTCAGCAAAATACACGGGATTTCTCCCACATCTATAAACATTTCTATGTCATTTAGAACATTGTGTTTAAGTGAAAGATATTTTTAAACGTAAGTGGCTACAAAAACAAAGTATAAAAGCAAATTAAACTCAGAATAAGTAATGCGATTGCACTTAATATCTCAACAGATCTAGACTTCGACCGTGTGAAAAAAAGGAAGCACATATCTCAGTTACTAAATATAATGCATGGATAGGTGACACTTAAATGAGTAAATTATATTAACAAAATTAGATTAGATTTTTTTAATAATAAATGCAAAAACTTTTTTCATTGTTTTTATACATGAAGTGCTTGTGACATGGTGAATTTTTACTTTGAATTTACTTTTAAATATTACTTTGAGACATACTCTTCGACGTATGTGTTTGAAATTGGATTCCACGAAAACACTTTCTAGTTCAAGTTGTTCCACGAAAGCACTTTAAGTTCCAGGGGCTACACAAAAGCACCTTCAAGTTCTAGGGGTTCCATGAGTTGAAAAAGTTTGAAGACCACTGTCCTAAAGGAGTAATGCTAATACACAAAGTCTCCTTCGTCATGCCCTCCCCTTGTAAAACAGACTTATTTTCTTTTCGTGTCAGCCAAACTAACACTGAATTTTTATGTTCAACAGAATTTTCCTGATTTTCTAAACAACTTGTAAAGTATTTCCTATTAGAAACGTCGGTTGTGTATTGAGAATTTGTTTTAGAAAAAGTTTGCAGGTCAAACAAAAACTACTAACGCCCGTATTCACCACTAACCTGACCACTGGTTAGAGGAAGGAAACCTGGGTTTCGCCAAAAGTGCGATTCCCCATCGAAGTTAATAACTTAACTCCGGGTCAGGTTAGAAAATTCTAACCTAGGTCACTTTAGTTGAATAATATAGCCAAGATCTTTCCAGCACTTAGCCATTTTAAAGTTTTTTAATGAAATGATTATTCAAAAATGATCTCTCTTGTCCTTTGTATTCTCTTACCGAAACAGAATATATATTGTTTGGATTTTTATTTTGAAAATAACTCATTTCAGACGCGTAGGAAACAATCGATAAAATTATTACTTAATGATTTAGGCCACGAACCCATGTTAACGTATTTTTTAAACTCAAACCCAACCTTTTGTAAACACTGATGTCCTCTGTCTGAACAATATATTTTTTAGAAGGCTGCTGGTCATCGAGATCTTGCATATTTTCCTCATTAATATTTGCTTGTGTTTCTCCGTTTTCTTTGGCTATGTTCCTTCCCCTTTCACTTCAGTGGCTTAACATACACCCCTGCATTACGGGCGGCCCAAAGCCTGTTTCGCTGTGGTTTTTTAATCCTTTGTAAGATCCGGTTTTAGGCCCAAAACCTGATGGCACCTTTTGCACAAAAATAAATGACTACAGAAAAGCGTCACTACGTTTGTATAAGTGATCGATGCTCATTATTCCGTCCTATGATACCGCCTCTGACTATTAATTATTAATTTCCCCGTATTCGGTGGTAAGACGGAAAAACAAAGGTAAATTGTGCTCTTGCTCTCAAAAATAAATTTGGTAATTTCGGGTATTTTATTTTTGAAATATATTTTTTACTGGTTTATTATTTTATTACTATTTTGATTGTAAACATCTTTTTATGTTTGTTATCTTCAACGGGGGCCCCTAGAACCCAGGGGGCCCTGGGCTGCAGCCCATTAAGCCCATACGTAGATCCGGCCCTGATTCCCAGAAGGGAAATCCTTTTGTCTTATGAGAAGAAAATGCATGAAAATACATTGTAGTTTGTCGGGATCATTGTATTATTTCGTGTTAACTGATATTTCGTATTAAGGTATCCGAACACGGTGAAATAACTAAATTCGGTAAAGACACAATTTTTTTGTTTTTTTATTTTATTGAATAGATACCTTTTGGTTTTACAAAACATACTTTGTTTTGTTTCTGCGCTATTTAAATGCAAAGTTACAGTCAATTTTATAAAATTAGAAAAACTGGAATTGGAATTTTAATCTACCAGAAACGGACATTTTTAAACTGATCAAAATCTGTAGTGGGGAGTCTGATAACTCAAAATGTTATGAATTTATTTCGATAACACTTTTTGAACCTGATATTTATTTTATTTTCTAGAGAATGTACTAAAATGTTTCTTAATGTGTGAAAAAATTTTTAGTTATTGCCTGTTATTTATGCAATAGTCTCATATAAAAAATGTCATATTCCTTAAATAATTTACTCAATCAGTCCAAAATTTTTAAATTTAAAAAAAACATTAAAAATTTAGCACATTCTCTAGATAGGTGCATCTTATTTGTTTTAGTAATACTTGTTATAAGCTTATTACTTTTTTCTCTAATTGCTTTGAAGTTTTTCAAAAATATTGCTAACATTTCGCTTATAATTGGGATTTTTTGTAAAATTTAGATACTTTTTTAAAAATATTGTTAACTAAATGTTAGTACTTGGTTCCTAAAAAAGCAATTATAATGTGTTTTAGTGTGCTATTTTTCAAAAAAGTACTCTAAACTTGTTCGGGTACCTTTAGTATTTTCGCATGAAACGCGCATATTTCACTGTATTCTCTAAAAAAAAGAAGAAAAAAATAACTACGTGTAGAGAGAGAAAAATTTTATTTGGAGGCGCGGGGTACCGATCCCCGTACCTCTCGCATGCTAAGCGAGCGCTCTACCATCTGAGCTACGCCCCCGGACGACACCTCGGTCTATGTAAACAAGCAGGCCTCTCTTCTCTCTCTCTAATCGTTTGAACAAGATCGTATTGTAACTAGATCAATCAAAGATGTCGCGCCAGAGGCTCTCGGATAAAGAGAACAGTTTGAGAAACGCTGGAATGAAGTATATAATAAAGTCCTATTTTTTTGTAGATAAGTTGTAGATGTGAAGATTTGAGTAGTGACTGAATAATACCATCCTGACCTAAGTAAACATAAATGTAAAGTCACTACGTATGCAGGGCCGATCCTAGGGTGTCGGCCGCCCGCGTGCGCAGATCAAATGTGCCGCCCCTCGAGAGAATTTTCAGATTTTGACTAACACTTATATTTAATATTTATATATATAATTACTTTTATGATACTTACATATTTACTGATACTTGTTATAGTACTTTAATAACTAATTATTTATTGCAATACTTATACATTTAATTACTTATTATAATATTTAAATATTAAATTACTTATTAAAATACTCAAATTTTTAATTACTTATTAAAATACTCATATTTTTAATTACTTATTAAAATACTATTTTTATATAATTCCTTATTACAATATTTATTTATTTAATTATTTACTTAATACTTATGCATTGTGGTTATAAACTCATCTACCAGTATAAGAGTAAAAAGTAAAACATTAATAAACAGAAATGCAAAGATAAAATTTGAAGTGCAAAACTATATTATTTTTTTTTTGGTCAACTAATAGGTTATGGTAGCTACAAAATACTTTTAACAAGCAAACATATTACTTTTGAAATAAATATAATTATTTTATAATTATAATAGCAAAACAGTATTTATTTAGGAGATATAATCTAATAAAAAAGTACTAAAGAATAGATTTTGTGAAACGAAAAGTATATTAATCAGTCATTTTACAAAGGCTACTTAATAATAAACTATCAAATAATTTTTGTGGCATTTTGAGAAGCAAATTTCTCAAAATATTTTTGGTGTGAAATCAATTTTTTTCAAAGATAATTGATTCAATAGAGAATGTGTCCAAATCTGAAAACCTTTTTAGAATCAGATTCCTAAAAACTCCTAAAAAGAATACTAAACTATATACCTTGCCATCTCAGTAGTGCTCCCATCAAATTACAAACTTTATTTGTTCTGTGTGGCTAATATCTGGTGTAGAATCAAGAATTATAGGGTAATATTTTTGCTTTTAACACAATGCGTGTTATCTCATTACGAGTAGATGAGGCTAAAATATTAATTATTTCATTTTGAAAATACTGCCCTAAGTAGTGTGGAATACATTTTTATTTTTGCGTTTAATCACATTATTAAGGTGTTCTAAAATAACCGAATCAAATTTGTCCATTATCTAATGGCCTTTAAAAATTACCATTATCTCAACTTCCTACAAGTAACTCTGAATGACAAATTTTGACTGGCTAAAAATTGTACTTCAACTATCATTCTTTCAATGATGACGCGCACCATCTCTTTTTCTCTGGATTGTATACATTTTGTTGTTCCACGTCAATAGTACAGTTTTTTTAGCCTAGTCTTTAATTCGCTCCACGATCTTATACAGTTTTCGAGTTTTAGAGTATTTTCATTATTATTATATTAATAATAATGAAAAAAACACATTTCTCAGTTTAATAAAATTCTGTCTTTTAGCTTCCTCAAAAAATGTCACTTCGGGATATTTTCGATAACAGTTAAATATTAACACATGTGTGTGCAATCTTATTTGAAAATATATTTATTATAATTTTACTAAATTTATCTCTCTTAAGCTTAAAAAAGAAAAAAAACATTGAAAAAGCTCACCTATTATTGACCTAACTCACAAACTTTAAATATTCGAAAAGAATTTTTAAGAAATGCCTTTTTAATACTTCGATCAGCAATAACACAATTACTAATAACAATATATTTATAATTACAAAATACTATTGCTAAATTTCTCTTCATGTATAAAAAGAGAAAGAGAGAGAGAGAGAAATAACCCATCTATAAACACGTGCTATAATGACATAACATAATGATTCAGAAAAATTATTCATAATCGATGATTCAGAAAAAAAATAAAATTAAACATTTACAATAAACAAGACAAATTACATTTTTTTTTAATACTGGGAACAGAGTAATGCACGTCTCGTTCTAGTAGTGGAAGCTGTCATATGAAAAACAATTTAGCATCAATTAATATTATTTCGATTTAATCCAAAAATGAAATTGTACAAACCATGTACTCTTATACCTACAGCTGTTTACACGTATAAACAAAAGGATTTAATTGACATTAAAATAAGCTAGTTTTCTTTTAACTGAGTAATCTTTTCAGGTAAAATCGTTATTCACTTATGTGAATTTATTTATTACATAAATGTATACACGTATATATATATATATATAATATATATATATATATTACAAAAATATACTATAAAAATAGTTATAAACTAAGATAACTATCGTCATAATAGGAAAGGATATATATATATATATATATATAACAAAAGAGATTTTTTTGAACTAAATATATTACTTTATGGTTCGTTTTTTCCGTAATACTTTATATTAATAGGGTAAAAATATATTAGTACTCTCCAATACGGAACCTTGTGTTTGACACAATGTCCTAGAGCCAGAAATTTAAACCCAATAGACTAGACATTGGGTATTTGGCCTTTAATGCTAAACAAATTAGTTTAATTAGGAATTCAAGTTGTATTAATTTTTGAATAAATGATATACAAATAAATACATTAGTCACAGGTTTTCTTAAATTTGAAGTTCATAAAAATGAAAATTCTTAATAGAAAAAGTTTAATTACTGTATAAATGTTTTAAATGAATAATAAAATCTTGTACTTATATATATATAGAATTTTATTTAAAATATTCCGTTGTACGAATCTTTTTGAAACCCAGTGCATTGTGTCAGCCTAAGCCAACATTTTTATTTTTTTATGTAAACCCATAGATAAAACGCACCTCCAAGAGGTGCAATCACTTTATTACATATTCTGTTTTGTCACTAAATCGAAGCGTAGAACAAACAATGTTGTATTTTTTTATTTCTGTTTCTATCCTCTGTTAAATTACATTGGTTTATTAGGACAACACTATATTTAATTTATTTAAAGAAAAACACAAACTTGTCTTCGAAATCTTAAAATTTTACAAAGAAAGAATGAGAAACTTTTTTTAGTATAGTTTAAATAGAATGTTTCTTAATAAGAGGTAAATACATAAGATCCATATTCAAAGAGACCGGTAGCAACATTGATTGCAACTTATTCGAAGGTGTACCTTACAGGAGGTACTTCTGTATTTGTATATTACTTTAAGTCTTAAAAATAATAAATAATTCGAAATTAAAAACATAATTACCTGTTGCTATTTCAAACGAGATAATTTAAAAGATTGAGTTGTGCCAATTTCAACAAGCCAATTTCTTTGAAAGAGAGTTTGTTGATGGTAGAGATCAGAAGAGAGTTTGTTTCAACTTCAGGTAACTACTCAAGAGTGAAATAAAACATCTCCTGAGGTGCGCTATTTCCCAAAAAATTTTATTACCTCTGTCCCCCTTCGGTTAGCTGACACCGGACATGCTATGGGTGTCCGGAATATCCGTTGGGACCCCAATCCGAGATGAGGAGAAAGTTACAGAAGATGGTATAAATATATCAAATTTCATTGTTTAACGTATACTGCGGTCTCGAACCTTCAAGGTTCGACAAAAAAGAAAATTGGCATTTAAAGTACACAGTAGAAAATCAGAAATATTAAATAAAAAAAATACCACAATCTCAAATATGAAACTGGAAATAGCAAAAAATATAAATCAGATACATATTTAACTATGAATTCTGTCAGTAAGCCAGTCAAATATTTAACTGTGCATTTAAATATGAGTTTTTTTCCCTAGAAATATTTATAAATTTGAAAGGTAAACAATAACTCTTTTCAGCAGACATAATTTTTAATTATATATAAAAGCAGAATCTAGAAGAACAGCAGTTTGCCAAACGCTGCTCTTAGCGAAATATTCTGCTTTGTGCACATTTGTCACCCTAAACGAAGTAGTTGGGTTTTCCCATTCCCAGAAATACATGAAATTTTCAAAAAACTTAAAAACAAGTTGTTTTTAAATGTTATCAATAAATATTGTATAAAATAAGGGGAATACCGTTTTTTTCTTCCATTTCCTATTCAGCATCGACTCAAACATTTTTAGATTTTTGAACGTTTGTATTTGTATTAAAAATTGAAAATGTATGTCATGTAATTATTAATCAAAGTGAAAAAGTTTAAAATAAAAAAGGTGTATTAAATATATTTTCATCCATACTCCCTGCAAAATTAGTACAATTTTTGAGGCAAACATAAATTTTAAAATCTACCTTTGATCTCCTATGAAATCTCCCAAATATTTTGATACATAATTTTCAAATGTAACTTGTAGAAAGAAATATTTCGAAGGAATAAATAATTATTCTAAAGAAAGAAATTATTAGAAATTCGAATACAAAGAATTTACCTAGTTTATAATAAATAAATATGTCACACTATGTTTATTTTGCAGATGCTGTTACGATCTTGATTTTTTATTTTCAACTTTATTATACACACAGAGGAAAAATTCTTTAACCAAATTAAAAGTTAAAATTTTTTTAATGAAATTGATCTCTTTTAGGACTAAAGGCAAAAATTGTTAACTACATAGGAGAAAAAACATTACAATTAAGACGATATGGTACCCTAAAAATCATTAAACTGTCGAAAAAAATTTTATTGGCTTATTTGATACCCCGAATCTTTATAAATATGCCTACAAAATTGCAAAGCTTTACCTGCATTTTTTATTAAGTAATGGAGCAATGTTTGATGCTAAACAGCAATTACCATGCCTACATTTCAGATTATCTGCTAGAAAAGAGCCTGATAAAAAATGAATTAATTATTTTTCTAATGCGCATCAATGAGATTGACATTATATATGCAGTAATAAATCATTTTAAGAAAGAATTGTGCAATTCATGCAAAAATTCTAGTTTGTGAATTATTTACTGGGAAGATCAAATGGATTTGGTCAAGATTTAAAAGGTGTGCGTGCTTTTTATGATATTATTATGAATGAAATTAAAACTTCAAAACGGATTCTCCCAAAGCACAAATACTAAATCTCATTTTGATAACTCAGATAATTAAAAATCTAATTCGCAAGAATAGAAAAACTCTCCCATTTTTATATATTTGTTTTTGGTGATATATATATATATATATATATATATCCCATGTGTGCGAGATTCAACATTTTTATTATTAAAATATTTTAAGATATTTATTTAAACAAATGCACATATACAGTTCTTAGATTTCGATGTATTTTACCTATAAATTGTTATTTGCTTTTGCTTTTATTCGTGTACAATATTTAACATGCGAAGGCTTTTAGAATCTAGGAAATAAAAAATAAAGGCATAAACATCTTTTGTCCTTGTTGTGCATTATCTCTGAGCATGAAATTAGCTCTGAAGTGTATGTATTTATTTTTTATTATAATTATTAAGATAAAATTTTATGAAATATTGATCTTTCATTCGTTTTTTTCTATATATTCATTATGGCAGTATACAGTTTAATAGCTCTACATTTGTGCAATTTTTTTATGGTAAGTAGTTTTAAATAAGCTAATTAACATTTTATAAAAGTTTCAGACTATTCGATGAATATTATATCATGATATTAATGGAATGAAAACTTCAAACTCATATTTCTCCATGTTGAATTTTTGTACATATACTGTTATTCAAAACCCTAAGAATTTTTTGATAATTGAAGTATGGAATTGAAATTTTTTATACATGTTCTGAAATGTATGTTTTGTAAAAGTGTGCATGGAATTAGCTCTAACATGTTTAGTACCTTTTCTTAAAAATTTCAAAAGCAAAATTAATGTTTTTCTGGGAATTTTTGAAAGTTTAACTATAAAAAAATTAATAAAAAATTAAAGAGCAGCAGCAGAAAAAACCCATGCACAGTTTTATGTAGTATATTATAAGGTACTTGGAAAAAAATTTTGAAAGAAAAGAGATATTTAAAAAAGCCTTAGGGATTTAAAAAATGCTTAAAAAAGCCAAAAAAATTTAAATTGTACGAACATTTTGCAACAAATTAAAAATTTTTTGTATGGAATCATTATTAAATATTAACCTTTATGAAATACAATTAAAACCAAATATCTAATATTAAAATTAAAAAAATTGTGAAGATAGTACCATATCGCCTTAAAAATTTTGAAAAAAAATCACGTTTAAGGGGGAGTTGGAAAGGTAGAATTTTTTTAAAATGTGAATTTCAGGTTATTGCATTTTTAAATTCTTCAGCTCATTACCTTTCCAAAAATACCTCATATTTTTATCTCTAGCTTAATTAGAAGTGCTAAAATTTTGTTTTTAAAGAACCGTCTAAACGCGAGTCACCGATTTAAATGGACAGAAAAAAGGTAAATATTGCACTTCCTCTTGGGTCCGCTTGAAGTTTGACGTCATTTTTTAAAATTTCTTTAGGGCATATTATGAAACGGATGGGACCTCGCCTCCGACGTTTCAAAGCAAAAATGAGGGGGCAAAAATTATCAGATGGCAAAGCATTATGTGACAAAAATAGATTAACAGAAGCAACTATTGATCAATTTCAAACATATTATGGTATTGCCATTCGAAGAAATTTATCAAATGTAAAGTGTATGAAACAAGTTAAATGGGCAATATTTCTTCACAAAATATCTACGGATAAAAATCCACAGCATGGATATTGTCCATCAGGTCTTGACACATGGTATCAGCGTAAGAAGGCTCAATTGGAAAATAAACTTTATCTCCACAAACATAAACTTCCAGTTGCTGTTGTTGAAGCCATTAGGCCTATTTTTAGAGACCTTTCGGATCCAGAATTATTCAAAAAGTGCTTGCATGGAAACACGCAGAATCCGAATGAAAGCATTAATAATGTTATTTGGTCTAGTGTCCCCAAAAAGACATTTGTGCACATAGAAACACTTTCCTTTGGTACATATGATGCTATTGCATCCTTTAATAAAGAGAATGCAAGAAAGCTGGATATTTTTAAAAAACTTAACATAGAGCGAGGATATTATGCGACATGCTGCATGGAACATCTCGACAAAGAGAGCAGTACAAGGGTAAGATATGCCAATTTACAGAAAACTAAGGAGACTAGAAAAGTAAAAAGACTTAAAAGAATGAAACAAGAAGATGAAAATTTAAAAAATGCTGAAAATTTGGAATATGGAGCTGGAATGTTTTGATAAGGTAACTTTATTTATAAAAATGTGTTTTTCTCAAAATGTCACTTTTGAAGGTTCGATGTACCTTTTCTCAGAAAGTATATATCTGATGTCAACAAAACTTACATGATACATTCTTTATATATTCTAGTATATACTGAAATGAGCTTTTAGCAAAATTTTGTATACATTTTTTTAATAATTTTTTTTCTGTCGAAAAACACTGTTTTTTCACTGTACATCAAATAAAAAAATTTAAAGAAAAACTAATAAAAATTTCAAAAAAAGCTCATTTCAGTATGATATTAGATGTATGCTTAACGTGCAAAAAAATTTGGGGATTGTATTTCCAACAGGTTTTTAGAAAAGGTACATTGAAAAAGCCCTTTTTAACATTATCAGTATAGAGCGTTCCGATACCCCTTAATATTAATGGTCCTTTACTGACTCACATGCGTTTAAATTTTAATCAATCGAATCTGAATCGATTATTTCTCTAATGATGCTACTAAGACAGTGCTTCTCCAACTTTCAATGCTTGCGACCTATATTTTCAATCATAATTTTCATCGCGCCCCCATTCACACAATAAAAATGCATTCAGTGCAATAATAATGCACTTTGACGCTAAAGTTACAATACGCGATTTTAATCATGAATTGTACAAATTATCAAGATAAATATTAAATTCTGTATATGACAAGCCTATGTGAATCTCTATTAATTTTTAAACTTGTTCTTAATTTAAAATTGTGAATGGTATCCGACTACCCTAAAATTGTAAATTTCCTAAAAGTTGAAATTTTTTTTATGATTTTGTTTAATAGGCTATCTTTTTAGCTTTATAAAAACACCAAATTTATTATTTTCTGTTCAGTAGAACAAAAACTATAAGTGTTTTAGTAAAAGAAGAGGCCATTACTTTGAACAAGATGTGATACTTTAAAACGCGTTTTACTCGAAATGTGTGGGTTTTTTTTAAATGCTCAAACGGGGCCAGCGATTGCTCAAAAAGTTTTGAAAATAATTAACTGAATTTTTTTTTGTATGTTCTGTATAATAGTAGAAGTGTTTTAACCTTCAGATTTATTAATCACCGTTTTATTACAAAATTTACAGTCCCTTACGTGAATATATAACTGTTTTTTTAAGCAATTGCATATAACAAATAAGATAAAGTGCTCTAGTTTTTGTAAAAATTAAAATCTCTTATTCAGAAAAGTCACTTCGAAAATGAATAAGATAGCAGTACATCAGAATTGAAAAATCGAAAATTTACTTATAAACTTTTGGTACAGAATGGGCCGCGTTTGTGCTATTTTTTGTCCATTTTTACCCATTTTTTCCCGTTTTAGTAAAAATAATTTCTGTTTCTCTACTTAATGTTAGCATATCTTTCATAAAATGTACTAAGCAAATCTAAAAACAACAAAAAAATTGGCATATCTCCATTTTTTTTTAAAAAAATGATGTCGCAAGCCGTCGGATACCTTAATTATCAAATACATTGTGTAGTACTGATACATTTATAAGTATATTATTTCAGTGTAAATGTGTATTTTATTTTTTATTATGCCCGAACCTATATTTTGTTTTGCTTCCTTTCAGTAAATTTGTAATTTTTTAAATCCTTTGTTTTTGACTTTTGGATATGCTCGCGCCCCCTTGCAGTTTTATTGGGCCTAAAGTTTCAGAAGCGCTATACTAAGAGATAAATATTAATATATATAAATACTTGAAAGTTTATATGCTGCTGAGAGAAGTAACGATTACGTACGTTAAAAATATTAATTACTGTATTTAAGAGATTTTATTTGTATAACCGATTTTTTGTTTGTGGAATAGCTACATAAATGTTACATAAATATAAAAAAATATTAATATAAGAATCTCACTCGAGAGAAAGTTGAGTTAAGAAAAATAATAAATAAAAAAATTCGCAATAGCAAATTAAATCCTGAAAAAAATGAATCGAGTAGGATTGGAAATAATTTTCTATGGAATAATTATATTTTTATTAAAGTTTTATTTAATTAACACAAGGTGTAATGCAATTTTTCATCAAAAATAATTATTCTTGTTCAATTTAGGGAAGAGCGGTAATGATAATTTATGATAAATAAAATATGACACATATACTTGTGTTTTCAAAGTATTTAAAATCCGTTGAAAAATAGCGTCAATAACAGTACCACTGTTAGTTGTCGAAACATTTCGATTTGTGTTCATTTCGAGCTTGAGTTCATCATTCAAAAAAGCTATGAGTTGCTCGGCTTCTAGCAAACTAAAGTTAACTTTAAAATCACCATTCAAAATCATGGGAAGCGAGTGATAGTTTTTTTTTTTAAAAAAAGAGCAGAACCACCTTCGGTATATGGTAAAAGTAAAAAATGCAGGAAATCTTTAATTTCTTGAACCGTTTGATTCGGAGAAATGTATACGACCACCGAAATCACTGTTTGTCCATTTTCAAATAACTATTTTGCCGCACACATGTCCCCAATATCATGACTAACAATACCCAGTCCACTTGTTTAATGATTAGTAATATCCATATGTAGAGCCACAACGTGTGAGTTGTTCTGTTTACGATAGATCGCAACACCAGCTGCTCTGTGGCCCGGTCGTTTAAATTGTACGCAGCAATCGAAGTCAGGTATAATACTCTAACCATGTCTCTGCCTAAAGGACTTAGCTTCTTCTCTGATCCTAAAGTGAGAAAACAAAATCAAAGATCCCACGGCCTAGACCGCAGGGGTGGGGGATGGGGCGGAGCCCCTCCCGAATGAAAGAGAAAAAACAGAACTTCACTAAATAGCGCGCGCTTCCTCAACTTCCTGTTATGCATTTCCGTCCCTTTCCACGAAATCACTCCCACAAATCTCCAGCAATCGAGAGGAAAGAGGTTACACATCAAAAAGTTGCGAGATTGCTTAAAAATAATCTCCCTAAAATAGTTTGGTGGTTCATTCCCTTCCCGAAATTATTAATTCAATTAAATAGCTCATAATTAAGACAAATATCCGGAAAAAAAATTTTTTAAATAGAGTTTTAAGTATTATTACTTACGTTATCCACATTAATCAAGATTTTGGAACTTTGATCAGTTTGGTAGGCTACGAAATGCGATTCCTATAAAAACTAAATACTTTTATTTGACGAAGCAATGTTCGATAGACAGGAACTGATTTGGGCCAAAAAGATTCAAGGATTTCCACAAGCTGAAAAAATTCTGGACTCTTCTCGCGTGTCTTTTCTCTTTTTACAAACACTCTTACCCCACAGCTGGGGTAACGAAAACTCCCCCGTTCAGGAAGTTCAGGGTGAAAAAGGCCACAGTAGGGTCTGCTAAAATTTATGGCCGAGGTTGAAATCCACAGTAGGTGGCGTAAGGTAAACCCCCGCATCGCGGGGGGGGCAGTGCTCTTGGGGGGCCCAAAGCCTGACAGCTGCCAAGTACGTACCCTTTGTAAAATCCAACTTGGAAGCCCAAAACTTGACTTTGTAGGTGGGCCCAAATTTTCTCAGTTACGCCATTACTCACAGTCCGGTAAAAAATAACTACTCCGTGGAGTATTTAAACCCCGTGCCATTCCCAGAAATACAAAAAGTACGGAAATCAGTCTATTTCCCGGGATTCCCTTCATATCATTGCACTAAAAATCTTGTCATGATAAACATATCTACCTGTATCCCGAGGTCGGATGCCAATAACCTTGGAAAGTAAAAGTGCCACGTAACACAGCTTTTATTTTTCAAGAGATATAATCCTTACAAATTTTACTAGCAATAGTCGACTTTTCAATTCAGACTAAAACAATATAATAATGTTCCACGTTTCTAAAGCGTCAATAATAATGGTTTCGAAAACAATTTCATTCAAATTATTTCGTAACAAAGAAATATATGTATATATTCAAATTCGGTCTGCGGCGGTGTCCATCAAAGACCCATTTCCCGTCGGGAACGAGTGACGTCTCTACGGTCAAGCAGTTTCTCGTGGGAAAGTATCCCAGAGTGGACACCCCAGTGCTGATGTCCTAAAGGGAAGTCAACCATTGACCTTTCTTGATCTAGCCGACAGTAAGGACCAGCGCGGTTCCCACGCCAAGCCGTAGTGTCAAAGTACACCGCACGAAGAGGGACTTTGGACCAATAGAAGAATGGTTTAACCGAATACGTCCAAACAGAAGTTACTATGCATCACGTGTCACTTTCGTGGGTGGGATGTATTCCACCTTTAAAGAGACTCTGGAATCCCGAAGAAGAGGACACTAACGCAGAGAGATGATCTAACTTCAACAGTATCTCCAATTCCAGCCAGCACCTGCGCCTCAGCATATTTCCAGCTCTCGTTTAACGCAGCTTTCATCAGGAGAAAATACCGGTGCACTCCACAGCACTGCCTGTAACAGAACATTATCGCACCGGCATATCACCGCGGCTTAACACCCGCGTCAGGTCTAAATGCCGCCCGGACATGGGTCTGGTTTGTCCGGCCATAGAGCCGCCCCTGTGGGCATTGTATATAAGAGTTGTAAAACTATAAGCAAAAATAACTTCTATCCTCTACTTTGTTTTTCTATATTGTAAGGTTAGTATTAAATTGAAAACTTTTAATTTCTTTAAATGCATATTGCAAATTAAAGATTATTAGAGTAACCATATTAGATATTTTCGTACAGAAACTTTTCGCAAAAATCCTTTTTGAGACACCTTTGTTAAGCATCAATCCATAGTGTGCTGCTAGTGCCACTATAAAGCAAAAATAATAATAATAATAATACGGTATTGTCAGATGCACCACGAATTTTGCTATCAGATGAAGAATGTTTGTAAAGAATAGACATTTATTGACAATCGACCAACACACGTGCACTAACATTCTACTTTTTCTTAAACTATGCTGTGCTATCGGGACTTGATTTTTTAATAACTATTCAAAACTCAGAATATTTATATTTGAAAAATTCGTTAAAAACTTTGCTTGATTGATAGAATTAAATACGACCAGCGGCCGCCCCTTGTTTTGGCCGCCCGCGTGCGGTGCACGAGCTGCACACCTGCTAGGATCGGCCCTGTACGTATGAGTACCGTGTTGAAGCGAGGCTATAACAAACGTTAATCGGAGGCGCAAGGTATGAATCCCCGTACCTCTCGCATGCTAAGCGAGCGCTCAACCATCTGAGCTACGCTCTCTTACGAAACGTTGATTGTCATAAGCAAGATCGCCTTAACATTTGAACAAGTACGTGCAATAATTATACAGTTAAAAGTGTGAGAAAATCTATAGGCAAGTGAATATGGATCCCATAGAATGTTTCACAGAAAAAGAGTATTGTTTAATATTGATCAAATATCAGTGATTTTGATACTTAATCTATATTTTTATAAATTGATGTTTGCATATATGAAATCGCTTCAACACCGTTCACCTGATCACTATGAAGAATGGCATGTATATGTATTTTTTATGGAGAATGTTTTTGTGCTTTCCTTTTTGCTGGAGCTGCCCACCAGGTGGCGATACAGCAAACAACTTCCGCACCGTTCAATCAATCGTCAAGTAGCCAACGTGGTCGCCAAATATGATGCCAACTTGGCTGTATCACCAACATTTCGCTATGTTTCTATTGAATCGCCATTATAGTGTAAAGAACGGTGTTGCTTGCGATTATTATAATTTTAACATAAAATAAATACAACAGAAAGTAATATTAACGTATTACACACCATGATATAAATAATGTACTCTAATTCAAACATTCATTACGCAAAATTTGTAACAATGATGTTACTTTTGCAAAGCAGAGATTAGCTTAGGAAGGTGTTTTCAAAAATCGACACAGAAGAGAGTTACGGGGCGTTATAAATAAAAAAACAAATTCTTTTTATCAGCTATTAGACTTTCTAACTTAAAAATTAACAAATAGGTTTTTTTTTTGTTTGTTTAGCTGATATATGCAAAAAGCTTTTTTTTTTTGTTGTTGTTTAATTTGCAATTCAGGTAAAATTAACTTATTAAAAACTTCTTTATGTTTCAATCTTTGTTATTTAATTTTTCAATTCCCCCACGAGAAGAACGTGCGTACAAGCTAGTGGCATATAAAAAGTCATCCAATCGATCAAGCTGGAGCATGACATTTAGATATTTTGCACAATATTTAATTTTAAGTATGCCTAGACGTCATTCGAAAAAAAATATCAAATTCATTACATTTTATTTGTCAACAGGGACTATTATTTCTTATGGCAACAATAGCCAGCTCACTTCACAGTTGTGTATGTTGCAATTCACATCTGATTTTACCAACTATATTAATATAGTACTCCAATTTTAAAAAAAATTCCCGTTGAAGTATTTCTAACAGCATAGCTTCTCTAAAATCAAATTTGCTCTTTGCAAATCTGCTCATCATAATTAAATATCATGTACTTCAAAGTCGTAAAGTATGGTGTCGGTTTAGTTACCAATTTCGTCATCTGATCTCGGTTTTTCTACATTTTTGTTTTGTGCTAATTGATCAGATGTTATAATTGATAAGTTTTCTTTTTAATATTGAAAAATCTTATTGTATCCGATAATTATAAAATACTAAATTGTTCTTTTGTTCAATATTCATATTTTTAATCCTACAATCTTTTTTAAATGAATGGAATAACAAAAAATATCACAGATTATCCTAATTAGTTTTATATAAAGGAAATATAAAACTCTAATAAATTACATTATTTAAAAAATTCCACAAAACCATATCAATGCAAGCGGCTTATGTTAAGATTTAGTTTGAATTTTTTTTTAACTTTGTACATATATTTTTTTGCTTACATACTATTTCATGATTCATTGTCTAACTTACTTCATGTGATTTTATTATAAATTTGTTTTTAGTGGACATTTTTTTTTGAACAAAGAAGTACATTACTTTCGTAGAAAAAATATTAATTGGTCTCTTATTTAAAGAATAAATACGAGATTATTAACGAATGTAATTAATCTAAAAAAAAATATTTATATAAGTAATACTTTCATATATATATATATACAAGCCTCCTCTCAGATGTAATATTTTTCAAGAAAGCAACATATTTTTTTGATATTTAGGAGTGAACGGTGTGAGTTTCAAAAAATAAATTTATTTTAATCTCAGTTCTGAATCTCTTCCGAAATTAAGAAGAAAATTTTTTAAATTATGTTTAGAATAAGTATTTAAAATAGATAATAATAATTTATTCACACACACTCATATAGATACACGGGGGGGGGTTAAAATAAGAGTTCCACTTTCAAAATGCTGTAAAAAAAAGGAATTACTGATCAGAATGATCTTAAATTTGAACAAAATATACTTGAAAAGAGTGACACGGTATGGCATTAGTAAAAGATTTCCAAATGCATTAATAGATGGCGCTTTAATCGGCATAGTGAAAATGGATTCGGCTACAAGTGGCATTTTGAATGGAATTACAACTTTGGTTTGTGGT
This sequence comes from Trichonephila clavata, assembly GCA_019973975.1. Classification (NCBI taxonomy): domain Eukaryota; kingdom Metazoa; phylum Arthropoda; class Arachnida; order Araneae; family Nephilidae; genus Trichonephila; species Trichonephila clavata. The sequence continues at coordinate 54,518 of BMAO01024877.1, forward strand.
TTACACGTTAAAACGAATGTACTTTTCAATGTGCATAATTGTTAAGTTTTTTTTGTCAGAAGAAAAGGACTTTCAAGTCATTCAACAGCTCTTGTACCGTTAGTGAAAACATAATACATCACGGCAAGGTCGCACCACATTGGTTGAGAAAAATCGGGTTTTTTTACAGTTCTTGGGAAAAAACCGGAAAAAAGCAATAATGAAAATGCCTGTTGCCTACCGCTTGACTTGCATAAGACGTGTTTAGTTCTATTGACATTTTTCTGTGCTCCCAATGAGGAAGCTGTGCAGAATTTGGACACTATTTTCTGAACATCCTGTATACAAGCATGAAACAACATTCTTGGATGAAAAACAGTACTATAAAAAAAAAATTAAGTCAACTCCTACTTTGAATGGATGAATAGAAAATATTTTATAAACCATTGAAAATTTGAACAAGATTTTTTTTATATCTAAATGTTTGACAATTTTTATTTGCTTACTTTTCTTCCTTTTTTACTCATTTTTCATTTTCTATATGAAAATCCAGTCTTTTTGTATTATTATAAGTTATTTATGTACTTATCAAGTTTAAAAAGTATTTATATACTTTTTGTGTAATCTTTATATGTTAATATGGTTTGGTGTTCTTAATTTCGAATAGAATATTAATACTTTTATTACTATAGGGATGATTTAATTTCAGACTTTAAGATTTATGTATTGATAAGTGTTAATCTATGATGTTTTTGTTATACATTCACGATGATAGTTGTAAAAATGAAAAAAATGTTATGTGTATACTTATTATTTCATTTGTAAATATTTTTCTGTGTTGTGTGGATACTTAGTTATTAATCCAAGTACTATTTGATATATAATTCAGTTTTTGTATTTCAATTTTATATTTCAATTCAATTCATATGTTTAATTATATTAGTAGTTCCTCCAAATTTCTTAAATTATAATTATTAATTGATATAAACATATGGAAATATATTTATATGGTATAAATTTTAGATATTTCATTAAAACTATAGGGAATGCTTGCTATAGATATTAAGTTCTAATTTCTAGAAACTTAATAAAAAATTCTACACAAATATGAATAAATTTAAATTTCAAAATTTCGAGACTGGCAACTAGGCTTTGTAAGATTACTCGGTCTATGTTTGGTGGTACATTATAATGGTATATGTAGCATCGATAGAAAGTAACCATTAAAAGTTTTATATTGCTATATTAGTAGGCTACTCTGTTAGTTTATATGTATTTTTTAGCAATTAGTATTTGCATACTTGTTAGTATTTTTCTCATCTGTTAGGCTAGTTTTTTTAACAGATTATTTAATACAGATAAGATGAATACAGTTTATAATGACAAGATATTGAAAAATACGGGTGATTATAAAGAGACTCTACTAGACTTACTAACAGATTTTAACTAGAGTATTCTGGAATAAGAAATACTTATAGAATTCTAAAAAAGATTTTGCATTGCAATGTTTCTATTAACTCTACTAATATTAAATGCAATTAATATTACTCAAGTAAGCATCAAAATAGAAAATTTTGCAATAAAAATATTCTCTTTTACAAAAGATGTGGGGACAATAGATGTAAAACTTGTGAAGTGATAAATAAAGCTCAAATCAAAGATGATTCTAAATTTACCTTCTATAAAACATTTAACAGTATTTACTTATTGACATGTAAACAATGCCAATTTAAATACATTGGACAGACATGTAATAAAATCAATATTAGAATTATAATCAACATAGGTCTGATATTAAAAACTTTAATAGTATAAAAAATTCAATTAAAATGGAAATAAGACACTTATAAACATGGATTTGAATATGTTGTACTTAATATTATTAAAGCAGTCCCTAATATTAAAGATAGATTATGGTGGGAAAATATCTACATTAAGTATTATAATACAGTTTATCCTTATGGACTAAATGTATTTTCCAAGAAAAATATATTCTCAATGCTATCAAACAAAATTCTCAAGATTATTTTTACAAACATGAGATCAAAAAAGACTAATAAAAGAAAAACTAGAGGGAATAGGACTAAAAGGTTAAGCAGAGACAAAAATGTTATTTCAAACAGTATTAGTGATATATGTAAAAGTTTCGAGAACAATTTTAATAAAAACACATTAAATCTTTCATGTTTGGACCAAGTAAGACAGAATTATGCATTATGGAAGATGTACTAAATTCAGATAAAATTAAAGATTGTCATGTTCTACATATCATAATAGACATTCACAAATTTTTGAAACATAAAATTAAAGTCAATGTAATTAAAAAATATCAAACAGAATATTGTACATTATTATATATGAATAAATCATATATGAATATTAACTTTTCTAGCATTTTTAAAAAACACATGTCTACTTTCCCAATTCAAAATATCATTTCTAAAAAGGCTTTTAAATATAATGAAAAAAATAGGTAGATCAATTTTTAACTATAATGTGCATGTAAAGCAGGAAAACTTAAAATGTAAATGTAATGAATTTAAAGAATTCATAGATAAATATCACCAGCATGTTATTACTGGTGACCTCAATATTGTAAAAGAAAATAATCTAAGAAATATAATGAATAACGGTACTGGTTTTAGACTTATGATTACGAATAATAAAATTATCAAAAATCAGTTATGTAATGATATTGAGCAATTCATTTACAAAATTGCAATTAAATATAGTATACCTTTAGAGGCGTTCACTGAATTTAAATGTAATATTACACAACAGATTAATAAATATAACTTTAGCACAGAAAAAACATCTTTTTTAATGATATTAAATATCAGATTAAAAAATTGCAATATAAATTTATTATAGTTTAATGCTCAACAAACATTTTGATAATACAGCTTTTATTAAGTCATCAATTTCTGATAGAGAAATTTTTAATCAAATTTGGGCTTTTCATAAACAATTAAATATACAAATTAATAATAATGTTAAATTTCCACGTGTATTTCTTATTCCTAAATTTCATAAAGACCTAGTCAAGTTTAGAACAGTTACTAATGGTTTTATACATATATCAGCAAATCAGGCGAAATTCTCCATGAAATATTACAAGATACAATAAATAATCTTAAAACCTCCGCCATACTTAAAAATAAAAAAGAACTCATTGAACAAATTTCAGAAAAAAAAGATTTTTTCAGTTTAGATTTTGAAGATCTTTTTAACTCTATTAATATTTATGATATAATTAAAACACTTGTAAAATTACATAAAGATAATTTATTTAAAAATGTCAAATATGATAGATTTGGTTCTCTACTTAGGTTAGTTCTAAAAGAGAACTATGTTTATCATAATGGTAAATATTTATCAACAGATTAAAGGTTTACCACAAGGTGGCCCAGTTAACAACTGTCTTGCCAATTTATATTTACATTATTTTGAAAATAGTTCCATTGACAACTCAGAATATTACATTTTTCGCTATATAGATGATATAATCATTTTTGGCAAGCAAGACAACTTTCAACCTAACATTAAATTTTATCCACAATATCTTAATCTATTACAAATAAATATTAACAACTACGCAGCAAATTTTCTTGATATAGAAATTAAATTAAAAGATAATAAAATAGTTACTATTATTTATGTGATAAACGAGAAGACTTTAATTTCAATATTATAAAAGTACCACATTGGGAGAGTAATGTACATGTTTCTATATTCAGAAATATTGTTATTAATAACACACAACGCAATAAATTTCTAGTTTCGAATAAATCAGAAAATATAAAAAAAACTATAAACATAAAATATCCAATTAATTTTATTAATAGATATTTCAATTAAGAAATTCTAAATAGTAAGGATTAAATTTCCATAGTTTTTATTAACAGGTTATTATTAAAAATTTATTATTCTTCCTACATAGATACAAGTACCTCCAAATTCTAATTTTAGATAAAATTATTTGTTCTATTATAATTTTTTTTATTTATTATTTTTTAAATCATTTTATCTTAGTGTCCCTAAGATAATGGTAGCATGTTTTGAATTCTTAATTTATTATTTCTATTCTTTTCATACTTTTGCTATTTGCTACTTTTCAGCCATTGCTGTGCTTTGAATTTGTATTTGGGTCCAGAATCTGGCACTAACTTGTTTAGTGTACTCAGATTTAGCGCACGCTCTGCAATTTTTAGGTAAGTTACCTTTTTCTCATAATGGATTTAGATTTTCTATCCAATATTTTCAATAGGTTTTTGCTCAGTATTATTAACGGAAAGGTTGGCTGGCCACAAAACATGTTCAATCCCTCTTTTATATAAGTTATTTAATATATAAGCTGTCCTAAGTCACAGCAATGTTTATAATACTGTAGCATCCACACTTTTTTATTGTTTTATACTTAACTCTATTATTTTAATTTTTCATATATCCTTTTTAAAATCTATTGTCTGATTATCTTGCAATTTCAATTTTTTTCAGTTTTAATAAATGTTTATTCTTCTGTCTCTTGTAGAGAAATTTTGACTATATCTATATATAGATAGATATATATTCTTGAGAAAGCTTTATAAAAATGTTTTTATTATCACACTTTTTTGAGCGTAATGGAAAACATATATCTTGTATTACAAAAAAAGGATTTGAGATTGGTTTCTGAGTCATCAAAGATATCAAAGCCTATTCTAATGAAATCAGACAAACAAAAGGACTTCAATACAAACTCTTCAGTCAATCAGAAAGCAAGATAAATAGCATCCATTTGATGTTTTTAAAAACCGAAACAAGAATCGACTAAAGAAATTTCTTTGCTGTAAAATACTTAAAAAAGGGACCTTATATATAGTTTTTAAATGACTTTGATTTTATGTTTCCTTTATTGCGCATCTTAATGGAATGTAGAAGTTTTTTCTTTCTCCGTCTGTCATGTTTTTTTTTCTTTTGACATTCCAGCTTTAATGTGGCCTATCACAGTCTTACTAATGCATTTCAGATTTATTTTTTTCAGCAACTAACATCTTTGATAACAGTTTTGAGGGGAAAAACTCAGAGACACGGTAAAAGAATATTGATCATACTTTTTCTGATCGAGCAAATAAATTGAACTATTTCAATCACACTTTTTTGATCATATTTATTTATGTCTCTCTTGTAGAAAAATTTTGATTTTATATGTATATAACCAGTTTTCGAAGCCAACTTTTGTCATTGTTTTAATAGTTACATTATTACAACAATGGAGATGAATCCAAGTTGGCGTCAAAAACCTGTAATTAATTAACCAGTAATTAAGGAATTAATACTTGAAAAAACTGTATTAACATCAAGTGTCATCCACTACAAGTTAAATAAAATTTATTTGAACTTGATTGGAAGAATAGAAAGTATTCTATTAACGACTGAAAATTTGACCTAGATATATATATAGAGAGAGAGAGAGCTAATAGAGAGTAGGAATTGAATGCGCCCCAATATGGTTCTTATTTGAGCAAATAATTTTAGTGATGAAAACAGTATAGTGACGACGCTAATAACTACAATTAACTACCACTCCCTAATAACAAATAATAAATTTTATTTACACCTTCTGGCTACTCACACCTTATTCATTACCAACTACTCGTATATCTCACACCTTATACATCACTAATTTCTCACATCTCATAACACCTCACAAACTCTCTCTGTCACCCCTATATCTCTCTCTATACTAGTCATCCACACAACTCCCCGCACTCACGAAGATACACTTACACTACGCCGTGGTTGAAACAGCGCCATCTATAACCTTAACAAATAGCGACGTTTAAAGAAAGAGATAGGCTTACAGTATATGCTAGGTTATAATCTAAATTTTAATGCTAGAATAGATAAACTTTTCATCCATTCCTGAAAGCATCCTAAACATGACCAAAACTTGCTCTTGCACTCATGTTAGATATAAGTCGTAAGCAAATTCAAGATAAGACTTAAGTGATAATTAGAAAAAGAGTTTTAAAAAAAATGATAAGGATTAAAACTTTGAAAAGTTTTCCTACTGCATCTTCTACTTTTGTTTTTACTATCCGAAAAAAAACCGATTGAATAAAAGCAAGAATTTGCTTTGTCTTAAGACTTAAAAATCTTAAATACCTTAATCCTCGTAATTGGTTTAATTAAAGATTTAATGACAAGTTTTTTACTTTCTGAGATCAGGAAATGGTAGAAAAAGAAGAAAGAAATTTCGTGTTTGAATGAAAAATTCCCAGGGAGATTAAGCGATGCATTCGATTATTGTTTTTACTCACAGACATGGAGAAGTAAAGCAAATATTTCCGCTTTCTCTTTAGAAGTAAAGAAAATTGTTCTCCAACGGCAGATTTATTTTCACTAATTGGATTTAAAGTTAAATCATTATTTTAAATATCTAGAGATAATCTGCTATCGCATGCGATAACATCGTAAAAATACAAATGTCCTCAACTCAACGTCAAGCAGACAAGGAATGAAAAAGGAAGATCATATCAGTTCGGGGAGGGGGGGATCTATATCACTTTATTGATAACGAACATATTTTTGAAAATGTGTTAAACTGACACCCTCCATCCTATCATTATATACTGTAAACACACATTTCCCAATTTTGCTGTGATTATTTTGCTAACGTGATCTTAAAAAGCCGTGCTATTAATCACAGTTATAAAGGGTAGGTTTAGTAATGTAATAAAGGGACCCAATGTAATAAAGGGACGTGCGGGGAAGGGGTTCTTAACTAAGTCAACTAGTTAATTAAGAACATGTTTATTAGACATAATAAACATTTACATACATAACTAGAGAACTACATTTAGATTAGAATTAAAGGGGATCGGAGAGCACATGCTCGTACGTCCTTACAGTACCGAAGCTTGGCCATCACTGAAGATTGTTCTACCCACTAGAAAGCGCGAAAGTCTTTCTATTGTTAATATGGGAGGAGACTAAACAATGGGGGGCTACACAGTTACAAATCGGGCTAAACACTTTGTTTGAGTCGGGTTTTGAGAAAATGATATTACCTAACTTTGACTCTTCAAAAAAAGAAAAATATTGCTTACTATTCCAGGCAAATTACTCAAAAGTTAACTCACTGAGTTTAGATTCCAAAATGGTACAGCACCAGCTACTTCTCTTTAATAGCAATTATTGACATTTTTCTTACAAAATGACTTCATTTCAAAAACCCTCAGTTTTATGATCGTGACTCAAATGAAGCAACAAATTTAAAATTGAAACGGAAAACATTTTGTGTAACACTTTAATGAACTAAATGCTCCAAGTGTTTGCCTTCAACACGAATCTAGGCGCCATATATTTCTAAAGGTCTGCGCTTGAGGAGTCGTAAGTAGGTAAATAAACTTCTTCCATTGCTTCAGCAATCCTTTGGTGCAGTTCGCTTTTTTTCGATTTGCTTAAAACAACTTATTAGGTAATGGAAACCATACAAAGATTCTTTTAAATTTTTCTCAGAATTGATATAACCCCCAACACCTTTCAAATCATCCTATCAGAACACCTTACATGGATTTTACATATGGACCAACCTAATCATCAAGTCCAGTCAACATAAAAAATAAAATCTTGTAAATTCGTCAAATTGAGTTGCCTCTATTAGCGGCGACTTGGCATTCCTTGCTCTGAGACAAGCACAAATTTTCCTCAATAATTTCCCTGATATTAATAACTACACTGAGATATTGCAAATTGTGCAAGTTTTCTTCCCTTATATCCTACTCAACTTTGGGATTTCACGTTATTTTGCCTTTCTGGTTAGGAGATCCTACCCTGAAATTCATATGAATTTTTGGCCATTCCTACTTGGAGTTGCATTTTCATTTCTACGTAGTATATTTCCTTATATTCCAATGATCTCGTGATTTTATTGAACTGTAAATAAGAATATATAATATCAGAACTGTAAATAAATTGTTATGGGAATCCAGTACCCATTCTACTGTATCTTGAAGTAGTAATAAAATTTCAGTACTGCTCAAAATTAGATTTATTTTTTCAAGAAAAAAATTCAAATCTGATTATTCTATTTTCCTTTCAAAATTCAGGCGAAACTTCACTTCACTTTGAACTTCGGGGATTCACATTGACAAACTCCCCAAATAAAAAAGAAATGCAGCAAAGAATACATAAAAAATTCCTTTTTAGTTTTATTGAATTTATTTATTCGAGAAATCACCCAAAAGGACCATTTGCATAGCTGAATAAAATAAAATAGAATTCTTTCTTTCAGATGAAACAAAAAAATTCAGTTTAGAATGATATTGCTCTTTGTTTATAACGGCATTCACTTTCGATGTCTTTCCTTTAAATCGATGCTTTCTTTTCACTGCATTTTTTTTTTTTTGAAGCTCAGAATAATGAAACAAAACAAAATATTTCACAAATCTGAAATTTTTTTATAAATCCTGACATTAAATGGAACAACAGTTAATCCATTAAATCCATTAGCAGTTCCCCTCCCCACCCCTAATTAAGTTCCTAATGAATCCTTATCATTGATATCCTTTTTGTATTCTTATGATACGAACTGTGACAGTTATTGAGTGTCTCAGTTTATTTTACAAATGTATTTCATGTATTCACCGATCTAAAATGTTAAAAATATAACAGTTAGATGGAAAAATTATGAGAACATATAGATTAATTACAAGATATATGAAACTGAAATAATTACATTTAATATACCGGGTGTCAATAATTAAACTTGAAATTGACAAGCAGTCTGTAGCAAAAACCATTCAGTGGAATTGCATTAAAATTGGGTAATAGCAGAACGAAAAGATGGGATTTTTATTGAGAGGGGGAAAAAAACAATGAGTTTCAAAAACCATCCCAAGGTGGCGTATCGTACCTTTATTGAGGATATATAAATAATCTACAAAAGTTTACAAAACATGCTTGATATGCTGTCCACCATTGTCTGCTACCATCTGAAAGAGTAAAATCGTATGTTCGATTGTTGAAAGCAACATTAACTAGGGAATGTTACGTACATGGCTTGCTATGGTTTAAGGTCGGACAGAGTTGTGGTGGGATCACGGTAGATCATGACCTTGATTTATTTCCTCAGCCGAAAGTCACAAGGATATGACTGTGGTTCGTCTCTCGCATCTTTATATCCAGGCGATAGCTGTGCGCCCACAAGATTACTTTGGTTACGACATTTGCATATGCTAATAATTTATATCGCACAACACCATCTAGAGGTAGTTTTTTAATCTTATTGTTTTTTCTCTCGATAAAATTCCCATCATTCCATTGTGTCGTATCCCAATTTTCATGTAGTTCCGCTGTATAGTTTTCGCTACAGACTGCTCACAAATTTCAAGTTTAAGTATGGACACCCGGTACATTAAAATAATGAAGTTAAATATGGCTTCGCAAAGTATTAAATGTAAACTCCCTAAATATAATTCAAAGCTGAATTATAAATAGAAGGGTTAGATGTAACGGTAAAAGCTCTGTAAATTTCGATTACAACAAATTTCATCACGAATGAGTGTATTCATTCGACGCATATTTGGCTCTTTCTTTTTATCACTGAATGTATGCGTACAGATCTAGAAAACAAACAAAACCTAAAATGAGTCACATTAGTATTAAGTGAACTACGAGAGAGATCGTGTATTCATGGCTACTGATTAAGTTCGCTTACGCTTCTGTATTTTGTATGAATTCCAACAAGGAATAAATGTTTACATAAGTGTATAGAAACTTATTGAAAATGTGGAGAAGGTACAGTTTTTAGGTAGAAAACATGCTGAAGATGGCTCGAAAAATTTCCAGTTGGTGATTTCATTAAGTTGCTCTACCCTAGATAAAAATCTTTTTTGACAACATCGGAGATTGCAGAAAGGCTTGTCCAGCAGAAACAAAACATTTCAGGCCATATCTTGATATCTTGAGTTTGTTGAGGAGATATTTGAGATGAGAAAACCTAAGTTCAGTTAGAATAGTTTGAGTGTCATCCTGTGTATATTTCTCCTTTCACGATACAAAATCGAATACTTCTCGGATCGGATAATAACTAGGGATGAAAGTGGATTACCTATGTCCCCATCGTAAGGAAAAGGAAATACCGTGAACCCGGAAAACCTGCCCTCTTAACCTCTAAACCGAAGTTAAGCCTGAATAAGAGAATGTTTTGTATATAGTAGGACATTTTAGGACCAATACATGTAGAGCTGTTGAAACCGAAAGAAAAACTGAATTCGGAGAGGTTCTGTCAACAATTGGATAAGTTAAAAACAGCTCTGCATGAAAAGAGGCCAGCGATGTTCAATAAAAAGGACGTCATATTTCTTCATGATAATGTCATGCCACAAGCCGCTTTGGGGACTCACCAGAAACTCGCAGAGCTAGGCTGAGAAATTCTTTGACATCTGATGGAGACCCTTTGATTATCACTTGTTTCTGGCCTTACAGAATTTTCGGCAGATCAAAAAAATTCAAAAACGAAGAAGATACCAAACAAGCATTGGTTCAATTTTTCACTTCAAGCGATCAAGACATTTTTAAAAATTGCCATCCCGCTGGCAAGAAGTCATAAATAATTATGGCAATTATATTATTCAATAAAGTTTATTCAAGGAAAAGTTTATTGTTTTTCTTTATTCTAAAAAAGGATAGTACTTTCTGGTAGACGTAATATAAACAAGACAGTATAGATCAAAGTTAAGATGGCCACAACAGTATAATAGAAAACTATTAGTCTTATGAACTCTGATTAGTAGGTCAAACATACACTCTCAAGCCAAAACATTATGAACAACTTCACATTTTTCAATGAACTCATGACTTGGTGAAAACCTGATTAAGAGAAAATGGTATTTAACTGCTATGTAGAAGATAAGGAATCATTCTTGCATTTACTTTTCTGAGTGATGGAAAAGGTTGCTAATCTAAGCGAATTTTAAAGAAGACAGATTGTAATTAACCAAAGACTCGGAACGAATATCTCCTAAACAGCATGGCTGGTAGGCCTTTCGCGATCTGTTTGTATAAAATGGATAATCCAAGCTGTTAGACAGAAAAGTATCATCAAAGAAAAAGAACATTGGAGACTGTCCTGTTTAGTAAATCAAAATCGGTGCCAAGTAGCGGGTTAGCTGATAGCCCAATAAACAATTTAAATTCAAGTACAAGTAGTTCAAGTACGACATTCCCATGTCAGTGGACACTGTTGGATATGGGGCTGCACAGTACACGTCCCACTAATATGCCTCTGTTGACCAGGCGTCATTGTCAACTACACCCACAATGGGTCACGAACATGGAAATTGGACCATGGAGAAGTGAAGGAGAGTTACCTGGTCGGATGAATCATGACCTCTTATTCATCACGTCGATGATCGTGTCAAGGTACGCCGTCTTCTAAGCGAATAGTTGCTCTCCCCATTTACAACAGGTTATATATAGTCTGGTGGGGATAGTATTATACTTTGAGGGATGTTTTCTGGGCGGCTCTGGGACCCTTAGTTAGTAGAACAGACCATGAAAGCTGACGACTGATGTGAGCATAACAGCGGCACTCTTACATGGCGTTTGTTTTCCCAACTATGGAAATGGAATCTTCTAACAGGACATTGAGCATAACTGCAAAACTAGAACTGTATTAGAATGTTTTCAGAAGCATAAAGATGAATTCCAATTAATGTCCTGGCCACCTAACTCGATGGGTCTTAAATTGATAGAACGCATTTGGTTTTACATAGAGAGGTAGCTGAGAGATCAAGCATCTTCATGTCGGAATATCTCGGCTTTACATGATCACTGCTTAGACATTTGGTACATCCTTTCTCCAGTCACCTACCCAAACGCTTGTGGCACCCATGCCAAGAGAGTTACAACGGTTTTTCTGACAGAAAGGGATGCAAAGTGTTATTGAGTAGGTGTTCATAATGTTTTAACTCATCGGTGTAGTTTTAAGTTCAACCACTCTATCTTCCACTCTATTTTCCCATACAACTGGGCTGATTTGGGAAGAAAATTGTATTTAAAAGTAATATAAGATTATACACGTAATACTTAATTATTAATACATAAATTACTATAAGATAGCTTCCGATACCAAATACCATGGAACAGCATTGGTTTACATACTAAATCCAGGAAAAAAAACTCTACATAAATATTTAAAAAAATTATTAATAAACTTCTGCATGTGAAGTTTCAATAAGATTTCATCAAAATACAGGCAGTGTCGCACTTAAGGAAAAATTATTAAAAATAATTTCAAACATGTTATCAATATAGCTCGTAAAACATAAAAAACAGATAGAAATTTTAAAAAATATATTATTTTAATTAGAATGAAAGACCTAGTTGTGTGTCTGAGTGCGTGCGTGTCTATATGCGAATATATATAACTTTGAAAAAATAGCATGGATCTGTGAAACCAATTCACTGGATCAAGTAGATTTTTTTAAATTCCGATTGAAGAACGAGAATCAAGAACATAATTTTTATTTCGAAGCAAATTGCCTTTGTGCAATATTTTCCCTTTGTTTTCTGTATAATGAATTAGTTTTAAATAACATTTTCCTACGGAAAACATACAATTTTTTTTTACTTTTATTTGGTTTATAAATGGTTATTGAAAAAAAAATTCATTCTTGTGTGTTCTCAGAGACACTTCCAATCTGTATCTGCAAAGTACTGGGTTTTTTAAAGTTTACAGGACGAGAAGCTTAGTACTTTATTTCAAATGAAAAAAATAGGATGAGCCTTTTAAAGGATGAGGTTTCTTTAAAAATCAACTGAAGTGTTTCTTACCAACTTGACTGCTGATTCTGAACATTACATTGTTATTCCATACACATCAATCCCTTTCAAACGAACTGGAGTTAGTACTAGTGTTTGGAGATAAATGATAAACTAACGTTGTACAACACAACAACTCTTTTTCAATATCATTACAAAATCACAATGCTAAATATTCAACAGGAGTGAATTAAATCTCAAATACTAACCAATGATCATAAAGATTCCCTTGACTTTGTGATTCGAATTAAAACAACGTAGATTTCTATTCCAAAAAAACAGTCTAAGCACCAGTTATACAAAGTTTCGCGATTTTCAATCTAACTCACCAATTCAAATTCAAGTAATCAAAGGAAATCTTTTCCTAGCAATTACAATCTTAACACCCTTTACATTTCCTCATCTGATCTCATTAAATAGCGATGCTAATCTGTATACCACGGTAACTTCAAAATGCAAGGTTCTCAAATCAATCAAACAATCTATAAAGTAAATTTCTCTAGAGGTTAGTTGAAAACACGTTGAGAACTCGTTATAAATTGATTGAACTCTCCTTATTCTCTTAGACGAAGAGTTTATCAAATGAGAGATCGATGATCTCGTGTAATAAGATTTATGTTAATCCTCCATCAGAAGATTAATTTGGGGGGGGGGGAGATGCAGGAAAATTGATCAAATTTTAAAGAAGAAAAATTTAGGTACGACTTTTGTTAATGAAAATCATTTTAATTTTAATTTATACTATTAACTAACTAAAACAAAAATTTCTGCACAATAACTTATTTACTACGTACACTATTCCAGAAAAAAACGTAAAAAGATTAATTTTAGTGTATTGCCACATTTTTTAACAATATAAAAATGGATTCAATTTTCATTTGAATTGTAATATTGCACTTTTATGGGAGCAAAATGACACATTTTCATTACCTTTGAAATGAAAAAAATAATGTTGTAAAACTTCTCCGTCTAGATTTAGTGCAATGAAACGTCATTCTAACAATGCATACAAAGCAAAATAATTGATCTAAAAAATAAATAAATTTAAAAATTTTTTATTTTCGCTTTGTTTGCTTTATAAAAAAATTGATGAATCTTTAGCAGAGAGGAATTGATAAAAATTTACAAATAAAAAAACTATTATATAAAGAATAAGAAAATGATTTTCAAATTTCCCCAATAAATTGCACAAGAAAAAGAAAATCTCTGAGCATAGGAAAATGATAAAACGGATATAAGGTTTGACGAAGGAGGTGAAATAAGTGGAAATTCTAGACATCCGTTTTTTCCCCCATCTTTTTAGAAACTGTAACTGGATGTGTGTGTGTGAATAACTGTTATTATATTTGAGAAAATTTTTATGAAATAAATTTTTGAAGTATGGTTCTTATATATCAGTTTGAAATTTATATAACGATCCTCTAGAAACAGAATAACTGAACACAATCTTTAATTTTTGCTATTGCAACCCTTGAGTGAATTTATATATTCTAACATAAAAAATAATTTCTGGAAAAAATTCTAGAAAAGTCTTATTCTAGAAACTTCTATATTTTATGTCATTCTTCGTATTAAACTTCCAAACTAAGTCAAGACTAACTCCCTCAAATTGATTAGAATATGGATGGATTTTTTTTCATTTCTTCTGAACATTATTTAATAATTTCCAAAACGCAGTTTCAAGGAGCGATACTTTTTATGCAATCAAAGCATTACATTTTAAATTTTGTTTAAATTTAATGTAGATGCCTATGTCATACTTTTTTAAAAAATTCTTCTCCTTTTGTATAAGTGTGTGAATCAACAAATATATAATATAAAATATTCCGAAATGAACATATGATTTCTTTAAGAAAATCAACAATACTTTTTTTAAGATATCTCATATCAACAAAATGCAAATTATTCGATATATACTTCATTTCAGCAAAACTTTAAAATCACTTTCAGAAATTTCCACTTCAATGTACAAAATTCAATATATTTGCAAATTTTTTCCTCCATATCTTGAATCAAACTATTTTTTTCTTCTTTTTCCTTTAAATTTACATTCCTCGATTCGTAGGAAATAAGAAACTAAAAAAGGATACCTGAGCTTTATGTATGCTGGTTATTTACATTTTAAATTCACTTTTGACAAATAAAATTCATTTGATGCAACGCTTTGATTCTAGAGATTTTATTACATTCGCTGAATTGTATCACATTAATTCACTGATGTAACCTCATTTTGAATTTTCCTATAATTTCCTAACTATCAAAATTTCAATTCAATAGAAGCTCTTTTAATCGCCCAACTAGCCGAGGAAGAAATTCGCAAGATACTTGTCTCGGATTACGTGCTTAACATCTATTTTTTACCCCATATACTTCATTCGATAGGCAGTGAATTTACCGTATTGTTACGTTGATCAGGGTTCGAGGATTTTAAGCAAATCAGTCGCAAACAACGAGTCAGTTATTTAAGAGCGATGATAATTTATTGTCGCAAAAGTAATCCTTGAAATACAGGATGCAGCAGCAATATTCACTCAATAAATCTCATAAAGTCTTCACTCCTTCAACAGCACTCAGATACAATTATCAGTATTTAAAATACACGTATGTAAGAGATTATTCACAAACACAGCCGAGCTAATCACGGTCAAGGCAAGTTTACTAGTCGCTAGTCGAAACCAAACTGACAGTTACGGAGAATGCCGCTCTATTTATAGCCGTGGCCAAAACTTTGAGAAAGATACACTCGCGTGAAATTATTGAATTTCTAGGATCCAGAGGGTCCCGAACTCGCCAACATGATCACCAATGCCCCGAACATGGTCACCAAAAATGATGCCAACTTGGCCCTGTCGCCAATATTTCGCTAAGTTCCTATTGAATCGCCATTATAACGTAATATTACAGATTTAACATAAAATAAGTACAACATAGAGTAATATAAATGCATTATGCATCCAAATACAGATTATTTACACTATTTTATACAAAATTCGTAACAGTATGATATGGTAAATATTAAAATATTGTTATAATATTGGATAACTATTGCTATATCTATAACTAGTAAAAATTCTAAGACAGGGATGGGCATTTGTTTTGGGCCATATTGTGGAGGTGGAGGATATCAGAGGGCAGTACTTTTTTTAAATGATTCCGTTCACCAGTTTAAGGTTTGCAGCCCGGGATCCCGGGATTTCTTCATATCCCGTTACATCAGGATTTAGATAAAATAGTGTTAAGAATAGTTGACTCCTTTCGCCGTCCAGAGATGGCGCCACGAACTTAACTTCGTTTTCCGGAAACCGATGTGAGTTCGGCGGAAAAATGACATTCCATTCGGATTATTCAGTTGTAATGGTCGCCATTCTTGTGATTATGTGTTGTGAAATGTTTTTTCTTTTATCGTACATGTAAAGGCATGAGTGTGTGTGTGAAGTAAATATATACATGAAAAGTCGACTTGTGAAATCAATAATCTTCATTTATATATTGCATTATTCAGCTTTATTTCGAAATACTTCCACAGTGTTCCTATGCCCAGCATGAAAAATGGCGGTAAGTCAAAATCCGTTCGTTATACAATTCATAATTGCATTCTACATCAAACTCAAAATCTAAAGTCTCATTCTCATTCATAACATGTGGTCCGTCGAATCGCGGAGTTATTGATGTGATTTATTCTTTGTTATTTTAATTATTCGTTTCATACTCGATATTCTTATTCTAGTGCATTTATTCTGATACGAATTCTTGAAGTATTCTTATACATTCTGATTAATATTATTCGTTTCATACTCGATATTCTTATTCTAGTGCATTTATTCTGATACGAATTCTTGAAGTATTCTTATACATTCTGATTGATATTATTTATTATTTGATTCTAGACTTATTCTTTTGTTCTATTTTGTATAAATATTTTTTGATAGTTGTGTATTTGCATTGTGTAGGCATTTGTTATTATTGGTATAGTTGTGTATTTTGTGTAGAGTTAAAAAATTTCATTCATAAATCATGGCTCCAAAACAGTCGAAAAATAGTGGTAAATTTGATTTAATTATAAAAGAATTAAAAGTTTTTGAAAGTAGAATAAATACATGCGATGATAATAAATCACGCATACGTGTTTTAAAAACCCAAGTGTTGCAATATGAAACTAGATTAACTGAAATATTCGGTGAATTGTCAACGCATGAAAGTGATGAATCATTTGACATTTATATGAAATATAAAGATATATTATTCAATTGGGTTGTTGACCTTGAACAAAAATCTGAGTTTGAGGAAGTAAAAGATAGTATTCATGTAAAGTCTTCAGTAGTTAATCTACCAAAACTTGAAGTTCCGCATTTTTATGGAAATTGCGAGAACTGGATTTCATTCAAAGAGCTATTTAAGTCTTCTATTCTAGATAACAAATCAATAAGTGATCTTGAAAAATTGCAATATCTGCAGGCTTCTGTTCGCGGTGATGCAGCCAAATTAATTCGGGGTTTTGCAATTACTGTGGACAATCTTAAGAACTGTTGGGATATACTGTGCAGTCGGTATGAAAACAAGCGACAATTAGCTCTTAGCCAAATAAATAAGCTATTTAGTATTAAGATATCCAGGGCAAATACTTCAAAATTGCTTTTGGAAATAATAGATATTTGCAATGAAGTCATTCGAAATTTAAAAACTTTAGATTTAGAAACAAATTCATTAACAGAGTTGATCATAATAAATTTTCTCATTTCAAAAGTGGATGCATGTATTAGGCAACGGTGGGAATTATCTTTGGAAAATAATAAAATTCCCACTCTTGAGGAATTTAGAGTTTTCATTGAAAGAGAAGCTTGTGGTCTGAATGAGTTAAACTTTGTAAAACCTGACATTAAGAAAGGTAATGTTAAACCATTAAATTCATTTAACAAATCAAATGTAAATACTACTGTTGTCAAATGTAACCAAGTAAAATCAGGGGTAAAATTAGATGTTGGTCAAAGTAACAATTGCATGTTATGTTGTCAAAGCCATGCCTTATTCAAATGTCCAACTTTTAATTCTATGAATGTAAATGAAAGATGGCAAGTGGTACGGAACAATAATTTATGTACCAATTGTTTGAGGAGTAACCACAGGCTTGACACATGTAGAATAGGATTCTCTTGTAAAAACTGTTCTGAAAGACACCATACATTATTACACAGATATTCAGTCAATCCTTCAGCAGATACTCAAGCAAATTCTGCTGTGACAGTGTCTAACAATTGCACACAATTAGCAGAAGGTCACGTATTGTTGTCCACAGCATTAATAAATGTTAAATCTAAACATGGTCAACAAATAACTTGCCGTGCTTTGATAGACAATGCTTCTCAAAATTCTTTGATTTCCAAGCAATGTGCTGATCGCTTAAAATTGCCATTAAAACACACCAATCATAAATTAGTAGGTGTAAATGAAACGTTTGCTGAAACTTCATTATATTCGACAAATTTGGAATTTTTTTCTTGTGTTTCCTCTGATAAATTTCAAGTAAAAGCTTTGTTAGTCTCGAAAGTCACTTCTGCTATGCCAAACTTTCCAATTAAATATCATGAGTGGCCTCATATCAAAGATCTAACTCTTGCTGATCCAACGTTTTATATTGAAAATGAAATAGACATTCTTCTAGGTGCTGATGTTTTTATGACAATAATTTCAGGGACTCCTATAATGGGACCCAAAGGAACCCCATCAGCATTGCCAACAAAATTAGGTCATTTATTGTCAGGTACCATAAATACACCATATAATCAAAATTCATCCCTAATCTGTCACACCCTATTAAACATAGACCATTCTTTGAAACAATTTTGGGAACTTGAATCTGTTCCTAAGGAAATTCCGTCAAAGGATGAGGATGAGCTATGTGAGTCTATATTCGTAAATTCTCATATTCGTCATGCTGATGGTAGATATATTCTAAAACTGCCATTTAGAGATGATTCAAGTCTTGGAGATAGTAAGGAGGGTGCATTAAAACGATTCTATTCTCTTGAAAGAAAACTTCACACTAATAATCAATTAAAGGAACAATACACAGATTTTATGGAGGAATACCAAAACCTTGGTCACATGACGCCTCTCGCATCAGATGTAAAATCTCCACATTATTTCTTACCACATCATGGTGTGATTAATGATAATAGTTCCACAACCAAATTAAGGGTGGTGTTTGACGGCTCATTCAAAAGTACAAATGGAAATTCTTTGAATGACATTCTGCTGACTGGTAAAAAACTACAGTCAGACATTTTTCTAACTTTACTTAAATTCAGATTCTTCCCAATTGCCTTTTCTGCTGACATTGCAAAAATGTATAGACAGATATTAATATCACAAGATGATGTATGCTTTCAACAAATATTTTGGAGGAAGTCTCCAGAGGAACCATTAGGGATTTTCAAATTAAATACAGTTACCTATGGTACATCTTGTGCCCCATTTCTTGCCATCCGAACTTTGAAACAATTATGTGAGGATGAAAAACATCGTTTTCCACAGGCAGCTAAGCTCGCAAAAGATCATTTCTATGTTGACGATTTGTTAGCCGGTGCTGACTCATTGAACTCGGCTAGGAAAATTGTTCACGAACTGCAAAATTTAATGTCAGCCGGTGGATTTGAGCTGCGAAAATGGTCATGCACTCATCCAGAAGTCTTGTCAGACTTGCCAAACAGTCTAAAGACAAATATTTCCTCACATTCATTTGATGATGAGTCCACCCAGAAAATTCTTGGCTTATTCTGGGATCTAAACGAGGATTCCTTTAGAGTAAGAGCAGTCCTACCCGACCAGGTATCCACAAAGAGACAGATGCTATCAATCATCGCACGCATCTTTGATCCTCTGGGGTTTGTCTCTCCCTCAACTATAATTTTAAAGATTATTCTTCAAGACCTGTGGAAGGCAGGGCTTGACTGGGATGATGAGATATCATCAGACATTCTAAATAGATGGAATCGGTTTCAAGTAGAAATTTCATGCCTCAAACAAATAAAAGTTCCCAGATATGTTCAAACACAAAATGCTAAACACTGTGAAATTCATGGGTTCTGTGACGCCTCCTCAAAGGCATATTCAGCCGTAATATACTTACGTGTTGTTTCTGATTCGCCACACTTATTCTTAATGGTTTCAAAAACTCGTGTGGCACCTGTACAAACAATATCATTACCTAAATTAGAGCTTTGTGGTGCTCTGCTTCTGGCTGAACTTCTAGATACATTTAAGAGATCTCTTAACATCACTCACAATACTTATTTATGGTGTGACTCAACAATTACACTGAGTTGGATAAATAATCCACCTGTAAAAGGAAATCAATTTGTACAACACAGGGTTGGGAAAATTCATACACTAACCTCAAAAGAATCTTGGCATCACATTCCGGGAAAATTAAACCCGGCAGATTGGGCAACAAGAGGCCTCTACCCGAAACAACTTCTTGAAAATTCAGAGTGGGTAACTGGTCCAAAATGGCTTCATGATTTCCATCCTTCTTCCAATTCATTTCTTCCTTTCTCTGAACAGCCAGTTCCACTTGTTCCTATTGATCAGTCTGAATCATTAAGTGACTCTGTTGTTCTTTCAACTGGTGTTGATAATTCTCTTAGTTTCTTGGATAAGTTTTCCTCATACATGAAAGTAATTAGGACTGTTGCATGGATATTCAGGTTCTACCATAATTCCAAATCAGTGGCCCTTTATACACACATGAATTAGAAACCTCAATCAAAAAGGTAGTCAAATTGTTACAAAATGGAGAATACCAGACAGAACTTAATCTCTTGAAATGTATATATATATATATAACAAGCCTCTTCCCAAATCTAGCAACCTTCAGTCTTTGAATATATTCCTTGACTCTGAGGGAATTCTTCGTGTCGGAGGACGTCTTCGTCTCCAACAAACTCTTAAATTTGAACAAAAGCATCCTATGCTCATACCAAAAAATAATCACTTTACAAGTCTAATCATTAGACATTTTCATAGGGTCAATTTCCATGCTGGGCAGGAACTAGTTTTATCCCTCATTCGTCAGCAGTTTTGGATACCTAATGGTAAATCAGCTGTCAGAAAAGAACTACACAACTGCGTAGACTGCTTTAAGCTTGTGGCGAAGCCAGTCTCTCAAATGATGGGTGATCTACCCATCGAACGAATCACCCCTTGTCGTGCTTTTGAAAAGGTAGGCATTGACTTTGCTGGACCTATCACGACAAAGTGCCAACATACTCGCAAGACCAGCAACTTCAAATCTTACATCTGCCTCTTCATCTGCATGTGTACTAAAGCAGTGCACCTTGAACTCGTATCTTCGCTATCAGCAGCAGCATTTTTGTCAGCACTGCGTCGATTTGTGTCACGCCGTGGCTATCCATCAGACATTTATTCTGACAACGGTACAAATTTCGTTGGTGCTTCAGCTTACTTGAAGGACTTGTTTAAATTACTTCACAACTCTAATGTCCAGGACTATTCGTCAAGCAAAAACATTCAGTGGCACTTCATTCCTCCATATGCACCGAATTTCGGAGGTGTGTGGGAAGCCTCAGTCAAACTCACAAAGCATCATTTGCTCAAAACCTTAAAGGCGGCTGTGCTGAACTTTGAAGAGTTAGCTACAATCCTGTGCCAAATCGAGGCGTGCATAAATTCACGTCCTCTTTATCCGCTATCATCAGACCCTAAGGATCTCCAGGTTTTAACACCCGGACACTTTCTTATCGGGTGTCCCTTGCTTGAACTCCCTGATCACAGTCTAACTAACCAATCTCTGAGTCTTCATTCTAGGTGGTCTCTTCTGATGAAGTTGAAAAAGATGTTCTGGTCTCGCTGGCAGCTCTCCTACCTCAACACCTTGCAGTCCCGAACCAAATGGATGCAGGGCCAGAAAGACTTCACGGTAGGATCCCTCGTCCTAATCAAGAATCCAGCCTCTTTCAGCACCAGGTGGACTCCCGGAAGGATTGTGGCCACACATCCTGGAGCTGACGGAATATGCCGTGTCGTCACTATACAGACTTCACGTGGAGTCATGACAAGACCAGTCTCTCAAGTTGCAGTCTTGCCCCTACCACCATCGACTACATCTTCCCGCCCCCCGGAGGATGTTAAGAATAGTTGACTCCTTTCGCCGTCCAGAGATGGCGCCACGAACTTAACTTCGTTTTCCGGAAACCGATGTGAGTTCGGCGGGAAAATGACATTCCATTCGGGTTATTCAGTTGTAATGGTCGCCATTCTTGTGATTATGTGTTAGTGGAATGTTTTTTCTTTTATCGTACATGTAAAGGCATGAGTGTGTGTGTGAAGTAAATATATACATGAAAAGTCGACTTGTGAAATCAATAATCTTCATTTATATATTGCATTATTCAGCTTTATTTCGAAATACTTCCACAGTGTTCCTATGCCCAGCATGAAAAATGGCGGTAAGTCAAAATCCGTTCGTTATACAATTCATAATTGCATTCTACATCAAACTCAAAATCTAAAGTCTCATTCTCATTCATAACAAATAGCGAATCCTGGGGTTTAATCTTTGTCTGGATTATACACTGATGTTTGTAAAGGATGCAACAGCATGAAGGAATTATGAGAATTAAATGAACCATGCAGCAAATATCAATTGCAGGGTGTTACGTAAAATAATAAAGTTTCAGGGTCACCACGCATGCGAGGCGTGCGCAGCGCCCTCTGAACTGATGCTGAAAGCAAAGAGCTATAGCGAGACGTTGAAAATAGTTGATTATTTGTTAGTGGCGAACGTTTAGTGAGACTTAAGTATGCCTCCTCGACGAAATGAGAGGAAATCCAACAACTTACGGAGTTCGAATGGGGGAGGATTATATCCGCCTTCGAGAAGGAGGATTTTCCTATCCCGCAATAGGAGCTCGTGTGCAGCGGAACAGTTCTACAGTGATGTTTCTTTTTTTGTATGTTAATGACGACCTTAGAAAACGATTTGACAACTTATTTTAAGTAAACAATGTATATAATTAATTTTACAACTGAATATCTTAAATTAATTAATTACCTCTAACGGATTAAATTTCCCAAAGTTAAGTATTTTTTTATGTTTATCCCTTAATTTTCAATGTAGTGATTTAATAAAAATATTGCACGAAAAAAATTGAAGTAAATCATAAGGCGGTAGATAAAGGGTTAAGGAAACAGTAAATATCTAATTACATATAAAAATTTTACAAAATACTATTTTGAAATAAATAAATAATGTACTTAAATGTATTAATTAAAATTTTAATGAGAAGGATCATGATGTATTTCTTTATTTCGATTAGGAAATAGAGATGGATGCAGTCGTTATCTAACGGCACGTTATTAATTCTGTTCCTAATCTTTGTACCTATTTTCCCCTAAAATATTGCGTTTTAGTAAATGCTATGTAGTTGCAAACAATAAAATAACTGAATTATATTCTTGACCGAAATACATATTCTAGTAGAGGTTTTCCGTTGAAGATGATTTAGTGATATTGTCTAGGATGGAACATCTTTCAGTTTTTCCACGAGGCCTTTTAGAGTCTGTAAAAAAAAGAAACCTTAACATTAAATCAGATACCTTCGCGGACCCCCTAGAAAAACGCTGGAGACCCCCGAGGCTTCACGGGCCACAGTTTAATAGCCTATAATCTAGAGCATTAAATGAGTGGTTTGCATAATACTGGCACTCTGATAGTTAAAATGAAATCGACGTATTTAGTTTGAAATATATATACGGGCATTTTATACTTTACAATTGTGCTAAGCAAAAAAATTATAAAAATTGAATTTTCTTGATTGTGAATACGGTAAGAGGAGTTGGTATGTATATTTAAGTGAAATTTGTAATAATAATAGGTTTCTAGCTGTAGCAATATTTAAAATATTGAAAAGGCAGACAATAAAATTTTCAAAATTATGACAGAATAATTTTGTAAATTGTGCTTAATGAATACTTTTGACACAAGCCTGACTGAGATCTAGTTTCCTTCTGTGGAATCTACTCTCTGTAAGCATTAATAATTACTGCTCTCGATTTTTCCTCAAGTACAGCCGATTTGCTGATACTGGTTCCGACGTTTCGAGCGCCTGCAGTCATCCCGCGTTCAAATTCAGTTAAATCACGTTTTCCCCTATTCTTCGCATGCAACACTGTGCAACAGAAATTCCGTATTTTTCTTTTAGCAGACTAATTAAAAATAGCTTGAAAAACATCTATGAAACTTATTTAAATTTGCGATAGGTCTTGGAGGGAGATGCTGAATGAGATTCCAGATCACCCGCGACGGCATGCGGTTGTTGCCTTCAGGCTCGACACCGGGCGTGTCTGCTTTTGCGGGTCATCTACATAGATACTCAACCAACGATACTACGATACTCAACCTGTGGCCGGCCGGACCTTTCTGAGTGACCCGGTCATGGCCCGTTTGTTCTAAAAAATTCAATTACTTAAGAAAAATGCATTAAAAACTGAGTGAAAATTCTATCAATGAAGCAAATGCGTACATCAGTTTTGCTATCGATGTCGTGCTGGTACGAATTGCGAGATAACTTTTTTTCTTTTTGTAATTGTTACAGTTAGTGATAACAAGTAACAGTGGAGTAGAGATCATTTTATGAATGAAATTAATTTTTAATTAACCTTCCTATCTTCCAAACGAAAAATATGTAAGGAATATATGTTATTTCGAGAGGATTGGGATCTTGACTACTTCATAGAGAAAAACAAACATGGATCAACAACTTGTTTGATTTGTAATGACAATGTTATACTAAAAAATATAATTTTACTCGTGTCTCTATACCACTAAGCACGAATCTTTCAATTGATCTTTTTCTTGAGGATCTCTTTCAAGATGAGATAAACTGGCTTTCTTAAAAAAAATATCTTTGCAACAGGAACAAAGCATTTGGGAGTGGGGGATTATTCATGAAAGAAAAAAAATTGAAATTATCCCATAACTGTGGGCAGTAGCGCATACAAAAAATTTTCAAAGGGGGGAGTCCATGATCGAAAGTCCCCTAACTCGTATCATATCTCAAGACAACAACAATTGACTCTTCTGATTTTGTCAACAAAAAACAGTAAGAAATAAATTATTGAATTAATAATTAGCATTAATTAATAAAATAAATTGTTAATAACAAGTACTTAATTAAACTTTACGTTATATATATACAGGAATATCATCAATCGAAAAAAATCAAGGGCTTTGAGGGGTGTTTGGACCCCCAGGACACCCCCCTCCTTGTGTGCGCCAGTGACTGAGGGTAAAAATTGCATAAAACTTATCTTTTGGGAGTTGAGTTTCATAGAGTTCGTGATAACCCTGCTCGCGCAGGGGTTATTGGTGTTTGAGTGTTCGAGAAAAGACAGCCATAATCAGTTCAAATTATAATTTATTATTATTTCTAACTTAAACTGAAAAAACTCAGGGTAGGATAGGCACATTACTAGTATGTATAAGAGCAATTACATGGCATGAAGGATACGTAATACTTGAGTATACTTAAATTCACTTATTCTTAAAACACTTTAGCCGTCTACGGTCTTATCTACCGTAATTCTGTTATTAGTAGGACGACCTCCGGTCTTTAATATTATATTGATCTCTATCTTATAGACTAATCGTCAATTAGCAATCTTTGATCATTCAGCAATTACTATTCGACTAACTCACGACTATCTACACTAACTAACCTCGTGTATCTAAAAGTCAATGCTTAAATAGAACCCTTCATTTGAATAACTTAAGTCTTCTTCGGGAGAACATTTTCAATAGAACAACCGTTAAAAAGAAATAAATTTACCCCAAGAGGATTAGTGACAGATTCTCGGATAGACACGTTACAGAGTTTAGTATAGTTTTAAAATAAAATCTAAAACTATAAGTTTTAATATTTTGATCAATTTTCTGCAATTTAAGTGTCATTGATCTTATAGCACCCCCCCCCCCTCATTAATCCTCATGTGGCGGCCGGCGAGAAATAGTTGACATATGTATGTAGCCTAGTGGAAAAATAATGTTGAGTACTCCGGATGTAGACTAAAAGGTCCTTCTTTCTCTAAACTGTGTTTCGTGCCGGAAGCTAATGAATGCTGACCACCTGGAGATTTGCGCTGCTGTCTCTGGTAACATCTTCGACATATACTGGAGGGCCAGAGAGCAGTTACGAGCTCTGCCATCTGATCGACTTTCTGTTGGTGGTTATGTTTTTAATTTTGTATTCTTTGTTTTATCGATCCTAATTTGCTGTTACTCCTTGTGTGTTTGAGCGAGTGTTTTCACTCTAGCGAATGATGTAAAGCGAATGATTCATCTAGTGTTGCTGCTAAAAATAAAAAAATAACCACGCAATATATGGGCTTCATTATTTCTGAACTCCCGTTAATATATGTCTCGCTCTACAGCTGCAACAACGTGAAACTATGGCCGATCTCCGTAAAAGTATCAAGTGATCGTAATAATTCGGCAACACAGTGAATGTTGTGTGTTTCATTTTTTTTATAACTAAACGCTCTTTATTTTCTGGATGACCTTTGCAAAATAAAATCAACTGAAGTTTAATCTCAGTTGTATATACTTACCTCTTTTTTTAATTATCTCAAAAAACTGCGTTTTAACTATCACAAAATCGAAACTAATTATATTATACTAAAATTGCTGCAGGCTAATTAAAGTACCAACCTTCAGAAGAATGTATTTTTATACATTCATTAAGGGAAAAGATTGAAAAATATAGTTTATTTTTAAAAGCTAATTAAATATGAAAACTCGTTTTTCACTGAAATACAAATAAAAATGTTTCAAGTTAATTAGAAGCGATTATAACTCAACTAAGCTAACTGTCTGCTGAAGGTTACGGAGTTAAATATAGTATATAATTTTTATAAAACCTTACCTTTTAGTATTCGCAGAGAGAATTCTAAAACTCCAGAGTATACATTCATTTTCTTTCTTCATAAATTCTTTCTTAAACATATTTTCATGTAAATTAAAAATTGCCAAAAGCAAGTTTTTGAGCTATAAACTTAACTAGGAAAATTATTAATTAAAATTTAACTCTTTTTTTTTAGTCTTTTTAAGGTCTAATATTCTTCTCTCTTTTTAAGTGGTTATTTTTTAGCGTATATTATTGTTAAGATTTAGTATAGATTTTGTAAGTATATTAAGAATTCAATTATAATCTAATTACTTACTATGTATGATTCTGAAATATACCATGCGTGCTATTTTTCCTGCAGCGAAACTTTCCTTGTGGGAAAATTAAGTTTTATAGGCAAAGTTCGCTTTCCAGCGTGAAAAATGAGACTATGGCAGCTCTGGAGGATGTGATCAGGGTTGCCACATTGGTGACTTTATCACCCTTCGAGGCAATTTCGGTAGAAAATATTATCTTCTCAAGGAACCTACGAGAAGTAGCTAGGATTGGCTTTTTTGGAAATTTCTATGAAGCTTTATTAGGAAATTTGTGACAAAGGTTGTGTCGACATCAGAGTTTAGTCTTGTGTGTTGATTGCAATAAGAGGAAGAGACTTTGACTTTCTGCTAGGGGAACTGTTCTCTAGAGCCGTCTCTGGAGCATTGTAAAGCTTGTTATTTACGAAGGCGTTTTCCACTACTTTAAATAATCTGCCAGAATATTTTTGTGCATATAGGTTGATTTGTCTTCGTGTAGTTATTTGTTCGCCCTTGTCCATTAATAAGTTTGGTTATTACTCTAATAATTGGAGTCATCGGTTGTTTTTCTCCCACGCAAACTTGAAACAATACCTTACAATGTATAATTGATCATCTCCGGCAGTGGAATTTTTATCAAAAAGGGGAATGGTATTAAGATCTGTAATAGAAATCCTGATTACTGCTCAGTTTTTCGTTCAGAACTCTTAGCTATTGAGGAGGCTTTGAAATTTTGCTTTACTGAGAGTGTCAATGTAGATATTTGGATATTCAGTAATAGCCGCAGCTCTATTCAGCTTCTATCTGAATGGTGGATGCATGGTGACAGAACGACAACGAGAGTATTGTCCAGCTAACAAATAGCTTGAGCGCCAATGTTAAAATCTTTTTTCGGTGGGTACTGTCGCACGTGAATGACCGCGAAAATGAGATCGCAGATGGTTTGGCGCGTGAGGGCAGCCATAAAGATTCTACGCATGGCAGTTGCCTTACTTTTTCAGAAATTGCTACACGAGTCAAACAAGATTTAAATTCTTTTTGGATGTAGGCCCCCTTACAAGATTAGTATGAAGGAAAACGTCCTGGTGCTTCTTTGCTTGGGACAGGCAGTAGACGAGATGAAACTACTCTTGCTAGGTTTCGCAATGGACATACTCGAGCTCAACGGCAAGAGGCGGGTCGTAAAGTTTACCCTTCTTGTCCGAATTGCAATGTGACCCAAGTCGCTCCTGCCCACATCTTGGCTTGTATTGAAGAACAGGCTGCTCCAAAGTCCTGCTACAGTTCTTCAATGTTTAAAAACGAACGGGTTCATAGGCTTTATCTAGATTTTTCTGTCGATCAAGTGGGATAAGAAACAACAACAATAAATGCTTGGATTTTGTTAACTTGAAATTTATAGAACTCTACACATTTTGGAGTAAGAATGGGTATTTTAGGAAAAAGAACAAATCGCATAAGAAATCATTTCTATTCTTAGAATAACTATGTTGCTTTTTAAAACTTTATTTTAAATTAATTTGTATAACAATGTCTTTAATTGTTGACTTTGTTAGTGATGAAATTGTAGCAATTCTTCATTTCACAAATCTCATATATAATTAAATTCATCAAGCCAAGAAGACGAAGATTTAACAGAAGATAAAAAAAATTTCAACTCAAACTATTTTGAAGATATAACAACAAAAAAAACTCTGAGGCAATCTTTTCCTTGTATCAAAGAACCCAAACTAATTTTACTTCAGTCAGAAAATTACTTTAATTTTGTTATAAATCTGTGACGTACATTCATATGTTATGATGGGTGTACCAATTCAACGGTTACAAACTTTCAGGACAGGTTGAGTACACCTCGACGATGATAAATCACACAGGAATGCTTGGTTGGAAACGCTTTCCTGGCCCGTGGTAGAGATAACACAAAATGCAAAAATGACAAGACACGTATAAGAGGAGAAAACATGTTTATTATCCTTAGTACAGCAAAAAATTAAGAAAAAAGAACATTAAAGGACCTGTAGGGTGCGCGTATTTGGTATGCAGGATCCGCCAGACGTTCATATGGAAAATCCTGGGTTCAAATGAGAATCCCGTTACCCCTCTTGGGGAAACGTTAAGTGCACAAGCGATGTGTGGCTCGTCTACTGCAATCAATGGTCCCGTATGCCAGATGCATATCAGCGAGCTCAGCATTCGTGTAATGTTCCATCCTATTACAACTTTGACGGCGGCAAAAAAAATCACTTGTACATATGTACGGTCATCTGATGCTTCGATTTACTTAGCGCCATTTATCGTGTGCTCCAGTTAAAAACTTCCCTGCATTTTTGCTGTACTAAGAATAATAAACATGTTTTCTTCTCTTATTCTTTTCCTGTTTTTCTTGTGTTTTGTGTCTTCACTACCGCTACATGAAAGCGTTTTTTTGACCATGCATTGCTATGCGATTTCCCATCGTCTAGGTATGTTCTAACTGACTTGAAAGTTTGTAACCGTTACACCAGTGCTTCTCAAACTTTGAATATTTGCCACCCAATAACCAATCATAATTTTTATCCATCCCCTTCCATACAAATAACAATCCAGG
This sequence comes from Trichonephila clavata, assembly GCA_019973975.1. NCBI lineage: Eukaryota > Metazoa > Arthropoda > Arachnida > Araneae > Nephilidae > Trichonephila > Trichonephila clavata. The sequence goes on from BMAO01024877.1 coordinate 84,109, forward strand.
AACTGAATAAAACTATACTTTTTTTTACTCTAAAGCTACAATACGACTTTAACCTCTTAAGTGCTACCGGTTTATATGTACGTCTCGCTCAGCCGGTGCGTTAAATTCCCCGAACGTATAAATACATCTTTACTACATACGTGTACTATCCTTTCTGTACACATCCTTAAATTATTACGAAAGCTTTGGAATGCAATGAAAGGACCTTGACAGTGTTTGCGAAGGGTTTAATTATATCAGAGGATTTCTTATTTATTCATTTCCTCCCCCACCCCCCTCAATAAAACACATACGCGCTCCTACGTGGAAAACGGAGACATTGGGGAGCGAATCGCGTAACTGTTAATCGACAGGGAAGGGATTATTTACAAACCATACAAATGATCAAAATGTGTTAATTTTTTTAGTATAATTTTATATATGACAAGCCCATGGGGCTTGTAATTATCCCCCTTGTTCTTAACTCAGTATTGTCAAAGTAGTTATAAAATACATTGTGCAATACTGATACATTTATGAGTGTATTATATCAATGTAAACGTTAATTTTATTTTTTGTTATGTCAGAATTCATTTTGTTTACTTTCTGTAAATTAATAAATTTTTAAATAATGTTTTGTTTTGACTTTTCAATATGCTCGCTTCCCCTTCGTAGAGCTATCACGTCACCCTAGGTAGCCGCGCCCCACAGTTTGAGATACGCTGCGTTACACTGATGCATCATGTATCAAAGAACCCAAACTAAATTTAGAACACTTATTTTAGACTCAAAATTAGTTTAATTTTGTTATAAATCTGAGAGACGTTTTAGCACATATTCATTCATATCTTAAATATCCTATTGAAAACTTAGAATTCTTCCAAAAATAGGCAAATTTTCACTTCTGAATGTAAAGGGGAAATACTTCTTAGCATAATTATATAGACGATGAAATATGATTATTTAGGCGATTCACATTCACTTGATGCTTCTCACGAAGGGAATTCACGTGATGCAACACAAGTTGATTTAGTAGGACTCCGTTGAAACAGTTGTCGAACGTGTTCGACTTTGCCTCACTCACTAGGTCTGCCTCTTCTTATCTCTACCTGTTTCCTTAAAAATTTCATACCATCACCTTGATCTTGCACCATTAGGGTTGTTTCTTTAAAAACGTCAAAATTTACATTGAACATTATAATGAAGGATTTTGTTTCGTGAAACCAAAGTACACAGTGGGCTTTCTCTTGAATCGACATCATTTCGGCAAAAAATAATGTCTTTCTTATAAATGTTCCCCTGAGGAACTCTTAAAAGAACATTCGCGCCATCTACTGCACACAAAAAACTACCAAAACTGACCTGTCCAATGATATAAAAATGGCATTGTATTATTAAATGGCTATTTCGTAATGAATTTTTATAATCAGGATAAGACTTTTAGTTCATCCGGTATTCTTTTACAAATCTAATACTACGATAAAATATATCAAAAAATATATAATTCAATAAATTGTATAAATATCAGTATAAACAATAAATAATTTACTGAACTGAATTCAGTGACGCAAGAGCCCATGAGGGCTAATGCCTACTGTTCCTATCTCAGTTTACGTGACCTTAGGCACTGGGGTGCATGTGCAGATGTTTCGGACAAGTGGTCAGTCTGATGCGAAAACTCTGTTCATTCCCAAGCACACAAGCTTGATACTCATTTATCCCCCACTGAAGGAACGAAAGGCTAAGTCGACCTTGCCCACCCGGGATTTAAACCCCGGACTTGTGGTGTGGAAGTGTGATGCACTACTGCTCAACCCCACTGGGTTTCATGATAAATAATTTACTTTTGCCTAAACTTCGTTCATAGTAATAAACAAAACTGATGATGCTTCTTCTAACATTTTTATTTGAATATGAAACCATGCAACATTAAACATTGCGTTCTTTGAACAATTTACTAAAGTTAACATTATTTTTGAGTAACATATGCAATCATCAGCTTAAGCTAAATTAAAGAGTTTCAATCACCGAGTTTATTTCCGACGTGGAGGAACATTCCGGTATATCTTCGCTTATGGTATCGAAAGATATTCTCGAATATTTCTCAAGAACTTTCGCTTGCTTTGGCATCATCCATTTTCGAAACTTCTTCAATTTCTGCCCTCCTGAGTCCAGAGTATGACCATCGATAAACTTGAGTCTAGGCAGAAGTTTTGCCACATCTTCTTTAGTGTGGGGTGTCTAGGAGAGAATTAAAACCATTAATTTGAGGAGTTTTTTTTCTGGAATTTATATATCTATATATATAAAGGAGAAAAGCGACTCACTCACTGACTGACTGACTGACTGACTGACTGACTGACTGACTGACTAATCACGAAATCTCTGGAACTGTTCAACCTACAGACTTGAAATTTGGTAGACATGTTCCTTTGATAGAGTAGACATCAGCTAAGAAAGGATTTTCCGAAATTCGAAACGCAAGGGGCGTTACGGGGGGTTAAGGGCTTTAATAATAATTGTTTCCATGTTTAAACTACTTGATGTAATATCTTGAAATTGGGTAAGCGGATTCCTTTCAGAGAGTAGAGATCCGCAACAAAATGAGTTTGCTGAAAATCGACCCCCAAGTGGCGTTGCAGGGGCTTAGGGGGCGTTATAGATAATTATTTCCATTTTTAAACTATTTGACGCACTATCTTTAAATTTGATATATAGATTCCTTTCGTAGAATAATGATCAGTTACAAAACGGGTTTTGTGAAAACAGACTTCTAAGTGGCGTTGCGGGGGATTAAGGGGCGTAATAGATAAATATATCCGTTTTTAAACTACTTCACCTACCTGCTTGAAAATTGGTAGGTAAGTTTCTTTCCTGGAGTAAATATCCGCTACAAAATGGGTTTTGGGAAAATTGACCCCCGAGGGTGTTGCGGGGGGGTTTAAGGGGCGTTATAAATTCCTATTTTTAAGTTATTAGGCGTACAGTCTTGAAACTTAGTAAGCAGATTCCTCTCATAGGGTAGAGATCCGCTAAAAATGGGTTTCGCGAAAATAGCCCCCAAGTGGCGTTGAGGGACTTAAGGGGCGTTATAGATAATTATTTCCATTTTTAAACTATTAGACGCACAGTCTTTATATTTGATAAAGAGATTTTCTTTCATAGAGTAGAGATCAGCTGTAAGAAGGTTTTGTGAAAACAGACCTCTAAGTGGCGTTGCAGATGGAATAAGTGGCGTAAGAGATAAATATTTTCGTTTTTAAACTATTTGACTTACCTGCTTGAAAATTGGTAGGAATGTTTCTTTCATGCTGTAAATATCCGCTACAAAACGGGTTTGGAGAAAATTGACCCCCAAGGGTTGTTGCAGGGGGTTAAGGACAGATATAAATAATTATTTCTTTTTTTAAACTATCAGACTCACAGTCTTGAAATTTGGTTAGCAGATTCCTCTCATAGGATAGAAATACACTGCAAAATGTGTTTGTGAAAATAGACCCCTAGGTGACGTTGCGGGGGTTCAAGGGCGTTATTGATAATTTTTTTGCATTTTTAATTAATTGGACGCACAGTCTTCAAATTTTGATAAGCAGATTCCTTTCATAGAGTGCAATTCCCCTACAAAATGGGTTTTGTGAAAACAGACCCAGAAGTGGCGTTGCGGGCTCAAGTGGCGTTATAGACAATTATCCCCATTTTTAAACTGTTAGACGTACAGTCTTGAAATTTGATAAGCAGATTCCTTTCGTAAAGTAGAGAACCGCTACAAAATGGGTTTTGCGAATATCAACTACCAAGTTTAATTTCGGGAGATTAAGAGGCGTAATCGATAAATACTTCCATTTTTAAACTACTTGATCATCCTGCTTGAAAATTGGTAAACATGTTCCTTTCATGAAATAGAGTTCCTCTAACAAAGAGTAAAATGAAAATTGACCCCTAAGATGTTTGCGAGGGGTCAAGAGGAGTTACAGAAACAAAATTCCTGTTTTTAATTGTCAGACCCATATACTTGAAATTTTTTAAGCATGTTTTTTTTTGTTGAATAGAGATCCACTAAGAATAAATTTTAAGCAAATCAAGTTCTGGGGGGTGCAGGGGGTTACTGGGACGTATTGACAAAAAAAATTACTTTTTTCGAGCTACAAGACTATAATAATGAAATTTGGTTTGCATTTTTCTTTTGTTGAATTGAAATCCGCTAAGAGCGGTAATTTTGGAAAACGGCTCTCAACGGGATTACGGGGATATTGATAGTAAAACTTTGCTTTTTTCTGTTAGATTTAGACTTGAAATTTGGCTTGCATGTTCAATTTACGGAGTAGAGATCCACCGAAAATTGGTTTTGCTGGAAATCCACTTGGTTTTTGAGGTTACGAAAGAGCAAATATTAGATTCTATGCTTCAATTTTAGAGATTTTTAGAAAATACAAATTAGATGAGTTCTGCCCTTTTTTTTATGCGACAGTTAAAGGTATAAGTATATTTTTCAATTCAATCGAATTCTTAATGCTAGGACTTAGATATCAATAATTTATACATATATATAAGCAGTAAAAATTTATAAAACATCATGAAATACCCAGCGAAGCGGGCGGGTAACGGCTAGTATATATATATATACACTGGTGTCCAAAAGTTAAGCATAATTGATAATTATGTGAATAAAGAAGAAACTGTAAATCAGAATGGCGGGAAACGTGATATGCAAGTGTAAAATGGTTATAAAATAAGGAAGCAAATCAAAAGAATGATAATAATAAATTTTATTATCCAAAGTAGCATTTTGAAAGAAAACAGCATAGCGAGGATTCACACTTTAAAGAAAAAATGAAAGAAAACATTAAATAAAATACTGATGCTGCAGTTTAATAAGGCGTGTGGTCACCTCTGACAGCCAGGCACGCTGCACAGCGATTTACCATACTTGCTATGAGATGATGAATGAGTTGTGGGCTCAAACGGTTCCAAGCTTCTTGTAGAATAGCTTCAGTTCTGTAACGGAGCTTGGTGGGTACTAAAGTGCTGCAATTTGTCTCCCGAGTATATCCCATACATGCTCGATAGGATTTATATCAGAGGAGTTCGCAGGCCACGACATGTGCTGGATGTTTTCCATTTCAAGGAAATCATGAATCAGCACCACTCGGTGACATGGTGCATTATCATCCATGAATATGAAGTCAGAACTGACAGCACCTCGAAACAGATGAACATAAGGCTCAATAACTTCGTCTCTGTATCTTTGAGTAATCACAGACCCCGTGTCAAAGAAATGGAGGTCTGTGCGGCCGTCCATCATGATGCCTTCCCATACCATTACTCCCCTTGATGGAAAATGATGTCTTTCCGTTCTGTTTCTTGGTTCAAAACGTGTTCCACGTTCTCTCCATATCGTTACCCGCCGAGAATCACTACTCAGACTAAACCGGGACTCGTCACTGAACATCCCATTGGCCCACTCTCCCACACTCCAATGTTGATATTTCTAACTCTAGTTCAAACGAGCGCATTTATGCGCAGACGTAAGGGGAATTCAAACTGCTGGTCTTCTGGCATACAGGCCAGCATGATTGAGTCTCCTGTAAACAGTTTTTCTCGAAATTCGTATTCCTGTGACGACTGTGAGCACCAAACCCAGTGCTCTGGCAGTACTGCCCCTCTGACGTCGCGCACTTATTACCAGATATTGGTATTGGCGAGGGATTGGGACTCTTGATCGACCTGATACTGGTTGTCGGGTAACATCTCCCGTTCTTTGAAACCTCTGCCACAGTCTTGAGACCACAGACTGGTCCACATTCAGAATTCGAGATACTTCGGTTTGTGATCATGAGGATTACAGCATTCAACGATTCTTCCTTTCGTAAACGTGTCTAATTGGCGTCTTTGTGCCATCATTCACATTGTTTGATGGTTAAAAACGTTCCTTCTCACCGCAGTTTCATGAAGCTTGTCTGAACTGCCTATGCTGCGTGAATCGGTTTCTCCGCGTTCCGACATGCGCCGGTGTTTCACGCAGGACGTAGTCGACTGAAACGTTTTGCATAAACCCAATGTTTCTTCTTCACCCAATTAATATCCACAAGAAATTTGGAATAATTTTACGAATATTTACTCTATGTTTTTCGCATTTTACGATTTATGCTTAACTTTTGGACACCAGTGTGTATATATATATGTGTGTGTATATGTATATGTAAGTTAACTCAAACACATAGAAAACCTGTGTTATATCTCCAAAATTTATGTTTTCATTAAAGAGAAGAATACTTTCAAACATGTACGTTTTTTGTAATTGTTTCTTTATCTGTCTATATAAAGGAGAAAAGCGACTCACTAACTGGCTGAATGTCTGACTGACTAATTACGATATCTCTGGAACTATTCAATCTACAGACTTGAAATTTGGTAGACATGTTCCTTTTAAAGAGTAGACATCAGCTAAGAACGGATTTTCCGAAATTCGAAACGCAAGGGGCGTTACGAGAGTTAAGGGGCGTTATAAAAAATTGTTTCCATGTTTAAACTACTCAATGTGCAATTTTGAAATTGGGTTAGCAGATTCCTTTCATACAGTAGAGATCAACTACAAAATGAGTTTGGTGAAAATCGACCCCCAAGTGGCGTTGCAGGGGCTTAGGGGCGTTATAGATAATTATTTCCATTTTTAAACTATTTGACGTACTGTCTTTAAATTTGATAAATAGATTCCTTTCGTAGAATAATGATCAGTTACAAAACGGGTTTTGTGAAAACAGACTTCTAAGTGGCGTTTCGGGGGATTAAGGGGCGTAATAGATCAATGTATCCGTTTTTAAACTACTTCACCTACCTACTTGAAAATTGGTAGGTAAGTTTCTTTCATGGAGTAAATATCCGCTACAAAATGGGTTTTGGGAAAATTGACCTCCAAGGGGTGTTGCGGGGTGGGGGGCTTAAGAGACGTTATAAATTCCGATTTTGAAGTTATTAGACGTACAGTCTTGAAATTTAGTAAGCAGATTAATCTCATAGGGTAGAGATACGCTACAAAATGGGTTTCGTGAAAAATACCCCCAAGTTGCGTTGCGGGACTTAAGGGCGTTATAGATAATTATTTCCATTTTTAAACTATTATACGCACATTCTTTATATCTGATAAACAGATTTCTTTCATAGAGTAGAGATCAGCTTTAAGTAGGTTTTGTGAAAATAGACCTCTAAGTGGCGTTGCGGGGATTAAGGGGCGTAATATATAACTATTCCCGTTTTAAACTACTTCACCTACCTGCTTGAAAATTGGTAGGTGAGTTTCTTTCATGGAGTAAATATCCACTACAAAACGGGTTTGCGGAAAATTGACCCCAAGGGGTGTTGCAGATATAAATAATTATTTCTATTTTTAAACTATTAGACGCACAGTTTTGAAATTTGGTAAGCAGATTCCTCCATTGGATAGAGATACACTACAAAATGTGTTTTGTGAAAATCGACCCCTAGGTGGCGTTGCGGGGGTTCAAGAGGGGTTATTAATATTTTTTTGGCATTTTTAATTTATTGGACGCACAGTCTTCAAATTTTGCTAAGCAGATTCCTTTCATAGAGTGCAATTCTCCAACAAAATGAGTTTTGTGAAAACAGACCCTGAAGTGCCGTTGCGGGGCTCAAGTGGCTTTATAGAGAATTATCCCATTTTTAAACTATTAGACGTACAGTCTTGAAATTTGATAAGCAGATTCCTTTCGTAAAGTAGAGAATTGCTACAAAATGGGTTTCGCGAATATCAACTACTAAGTTTAATTTCGGGAGATTAAGAGGCGTAATCGATCAATATTTCAATTTTTAAACTATTTGATCATCCTGCTTGAAAATTGGTAGGCATGTTCCTTTCGTAAAATAGAGTTCCTATAACAACGAGTAAAACGAAAATTGACCCTCAAGGATGGTTGCGAGGGGTCAAGAGGAGTTACAGAAAAAAATTCCTGTTTTTAATTGTTAAACCCATATATTTGAAATTTGTTAAGCATGTTTCTTTTGTTGAATAGGATCCACTAAGGATGCATTTTAAGCAAATCATGTTCTGGGGGGTGCAGGGGTTACTGGGACGTATTGACAAAAAAATTCCTTTTTTCGAGCTACAAGGACTATAATAATGAAATTTGGTTTGCATTTTTCTTTTGTTGAATTGAAATCTGCTAAGAGCGGTTATTTTGAAAACCGGCTCTCAACGGGATTATGGGGATATTGATAGTAAAACTTTTTTTTTTTCTGTTAGATTTAGACTTGAAATTTGGCTTGCATGTTCAATTTACGGAGTAGAGATCCACCGAAAATTGGTTTTGCGGAATCCACTTGGTTTCTGGGTTACGAAAGAGCAAACATCATTCTATACTTCAATTTTAAGAGATTTTTAGAAAATACAAATTAGATGAATTCTGCCCTTTTTTTTTTTTTTAGCGACAGTTAAAGGTATAAGCATATTTTTCAATACAATCGAATTCTTAATGCTAGGACTTAGATATCAATAATTTATACATATATATAAGCAGTAAAAATTTATAAAACATCATGAAATACCCAGCGAAGCGGGCGGGTAACGGCTAGTGTTTTATAAATAAGTTAAATGATTGTGCATCAGCATGGCTCTTACAAAAACAGATATACGCTATTGGCTTCCACTTCAAAATGCTCAGGCATGGTCAAGTGACAAGGACGACACATGAATTGGAACATAATTTTCTAAGGAACGTTCATGTGAGCTTTTAATAACGTGCATTATTCCTTCTGCGCATCAGGTTTGAAATGATATCCAAACTCGAATCCACTCTTCGAAGGTTGGAGCTATGAATCTCAGACCATGAACATTTTGCTGTGTTCGGAAATGGAGGTGCTGTATTGGCGTTCACTTTAGGAACGATCAAGTAACCAAGACAACCCTTGAGCTGGAACACCCCCATTCCAAGCCTCGCTAGCATTTTTTAGTCTTGACAGTTTTAACATGCATAAGCCCTCCCACTCATCTGATTTTATAAATGGTTCCAGGATTCAAAAACACAAATGGAAAGGAAATCTTTAAAAACAAAATGGAAAGGAGTCTTTTTAAAGATTTTAAAGAACTTTTTAAAGATTCTAACTCATTAAAGAATAAAGTAAATTTTTAATTTTTTTAAAACATGTTCATTTATGAACTCAGATATACAATTAAATTCAGGTATCAGATAAGTAAAGTAGGAGTAAAATAGTTGAGTTATTCTCTGGGTGAAAATCATAGAGTATTGTATTAAACAAAAAATGTCTCTTTGTAAAATTTTCATTTTTTTTTTTTTTGTTACAGTTACTATGATTTCAGTGAAAACTGATAATTAAAGCTTTCCAATTACTTTACGTCACTTTATAGCAGTATTTGGATTTGAACTTGTGCTGACATAAGCCTGCAGTTATTTTCCATTCCTTATATATGCTTCTTTCTCTTCTTCAAAATTTATATAAATCAACCCACTTCGGCTGTAATTTGTACTTAAAAGTCTTATGGAAATGGGACGCATTCTTTAACGAAAAAAGTTTCAAATCGAACCATAGAAGCTTTAAGTTTTATTGAAAATATGTGATGAAACGTATATTAATTTATATTATAATAATTCTTCTTTTTTTTAAAAAAAAAAAATTAGATTAATACTAAAATATGTATATCTATTAATAAGAAATGAGAGATTTTGTTAGGTATACCAAATTCTTTCTCCATAATCAACAATACATAAAAAATTCGATTGCCAGGCAAAAAAATCTATCAATATTCCTAGTTGTTGTTACATACCTTTTTTTTTTAAAGAAATCGAATTCAAGTTCTGCCATTCAGGCCTTGGCAAGTGACCAAGACAAACAAAGTTGCAAGAAACTGTCGAGCAGATTTCTGAAAAAAGTTGTCTTCCCCAGTGAGTGTTTTTCCATTGTGGCTTTTGAGGAAATTAAATGGCAAACCTTTTAGCAAAAAGATGCAGGAATATTCTCCAAAGATCTACTAGAGACCTGCGTCTTCACTCAGCAAAACTTGAAGTTGATAGGATTTATAGAAAATGCTTTCGAAATGCTGCCAAAAATTAATCATGGAGGGTGCTATTGAAACCTAACTGTGTCTCGAACTATCCTCGTGTTGCTGCTATGGCTGAGTTCAGATTATTGACTGGACATGATTGCCTTTTCTCTCATTTGTTTTGTTTTAACCTGACTGACTCCCCTTTTTGTGTTTTCAGTGCTTCTGGACAAGTAATGGATGCTACTCATCTCGAGATGTAATCTGCACTTAAGTGTTTGTACGGTACGGTAAAGAAATATTGGACAACTTGTGCCTAATGACCTAATGATCAATGGGCAGGAATTTGATAAATAAATAATATTTTAAAGAATATCCTTCCTATGTGTCTTACGTATTTCAAGGAAAACTTTCATGGAATTTTGAATTTTATTTTCTTAAAGACTTTGTGAAAATAGATTAACATTTTTACTGTATATTTTATGGATTTCTAGTCAGTTTCGTCTTGAAATTTGATGAGGCCCTGGGCCTTTTATAAAAAATTAAGGCGACCTATAAATATTTTAAGTAAATAATCTATTGTTTATGTTGTCAATATTCCTACAAACGTGGACAGTTACAAATTAATGTAGATTACTCACAATCTCATAAACCTAGGCTCAAACCCACTCTATTGACTCCTGACTATCGACAAAATGACTAATGATAGTGTATTCCTAAGCCTAGACACGGATGAGGGACATGGCATAATAATACCGTCTTGTCATCACTGCCAGTTAGATCGAAATTAACATTTTTTAGAAGATACTTCCGGGAATAGCATTTGATGAACAAAATGTTTCAGATCATAATGTTTCTGAAGACTAGAGTAAAGAACAAAGACGAGCACCCTGTGTCCTTGCAAGATTGACGTATTGCTTTAAAACGTCTCTGATTCTAGTAACTTAACGAGTTCTACAAATACTAAAAGAAGAAATATTTTAAAAAGTGCACGAAGAAAAATTTCATAAATCTTGCAGTCTCCTCATTACAAGAATCACTAAATTATATATTTAGCTATTTAAGTGTACCAGTCCTATTTCTTTCCAATATTAAGATTTCTTTTCCCCTTTCCAAGTAAATTGTAATATTTCAGATGAAACAAAAATGCAGACTACCGTAGCATCAAATCTGCATTCTTAATTAATTTCGAAGCCTATTACGTATAATTAAGAAAATGTATACAAAAGGAATTAAACAGTATATGATTATGTTATTTGTTAAAATGTTTAATACACCGTAATCAGACTTAAATATATGCCTTTTCATAATATATACAGCATTTTAAATTTTCTAGCATTTAAATACATCTTTCTGAATCGTATGAACACTTCAGGATTCTAACACTCTATAAATAATCCAATTTTATATTTATTCTATTTGTTTCTCCTTATAAAATATTATTCCATACTCCATCCGAGATGGAAAAAAATGTCGCTATCAAGAGTCATAAGAATATGCAAAATGAAAATGAGCTTAAAAAGGAATACCCCGCTAGTATAAAAATTTTTAAGCTTTAAAATTCAAGACGAAAATTTACGTTTCTAAATCCATAATTATTAATTTCCCTGAATCAAAAATAAAACTATTTTATAGTTAATTTTAAAACCATTTCACCATTCTTTTGCAAATGATAAATTTTGGCGATGCTCTTATGAAAACATAAAATCTTATTTAAATAAAGTGATGAATTCCAGTCTCCATGAAATTCATGTACATCTGGTTCATCTGCAAAATAGGGTTTGTCTTAAATTTGGTATCTATGTTAAATTAGTGGAAATCACAAATAAATGCATTCATTAATGAAAGCGTGAAAAAATTCTTGTTAATATTTAAGTGCAATTTTTCATAAGATTGACGACTACATTTCAGAAAAGTATATCGTAAATAAAATGAATAAATATTTTAGCATTTCAAACCGGGAGCATGAATTGTGAGCGTATTCATAAAATAGGATGCATATCTGTAATTCGAAAAACTACTAATAAAATTAAATAACTTTAAGTTTTCTAAAATCTAAATAAATTTAATTTAAATATTCCACTTCCTTCTTGTAGCTCATTACATTTATTTTGAAACCTAAATATGAATTCAGAATGAAATCAGAAGAATTTCAAATTAATACAAGTATGAAAATATTCTGATAATTAAAAAACTTATTTCTGATAATACGAAGTAAATTTCTGCTTAACACCTACAAATATTGATTAATTTTATATATCTCACTTAAACATTTATGAGCCTACAGTACTGTAAACGTGTTGTTTTTAAAGGATTATGTATACATATTTATACCTTCGATTTTAAAGCACTCTAACACACTATAAGTGAAAATAAGTTTAAAGATAAAAATTATAAATGTTTGAAATGTAGTATGTAAAAATAGCTTACCTTTGAGTTACGTGCGATTTCTAAAATACCGCTGCATTAAAACTTACATATTTCATTATTAAAAATATATTTTAAATTTTTATAAATCTATGAAATAAAAATCATTTACAAATAATGAAAGAAAATGATATTGAATTTCCAGATTTGACGATACATTCCAGGATATTTAATTAAACAAAAACATACCCATACCTCAAATAATATATTTTATTCACACATTTTAGCTATTACATTAAGAACTGTTATATATACGAGTCATATATACTGAAAGTATATGTCATTAAATTATTCACTGTCGGTAGAAAATTTTCAAAATTAAAATAACACATTTTTTTTATTATCACACACATGCGTGACTAGTCTTTATCTATACTACAAAATTGAGGAAAGAATTGATCACTTAGAGAAACACGGAAGAATAAGGATTTTAATGATTGTATCTACGCAAATGTCTATTTAAATTACTGCGCAAAGAGAAGGCAAGAGTACAAATGTCGCAAACATAAGGTTTTTCCTTAGTATGAATACGCAAATGTCTTCTAAAATCACTATTATTAGTAAAAGTCTTCTTGCAAATATCACACACATAAGGTTTTTCTTTGGTATGAGTACGCAAATGCCTTTTAAAAGAACCATTATTAGAAAAAGCCTTGAAGCAAAAATCACATGCATAAGGTTTTTCTTTGGTATGAATACGCAAATGCGTTTTCAAAGTACCATTTTGAGTAAAAGCCATTTTACAAGTATCACAAACATACTGTTTTTCATCGGTATGAATACGCAAATGCTTTCTATAACAACTATGATTCGAAAATGCCTTGTTACAAATATCACAAATGAAAGGTTTTTCATTAGTGTGTATAGTCAAATGAAGTTTCAAAGAATATTTTCGGGAGAACGCTCTCTTGCAGGTTTCACATATAAAAAGTTTTATATTATTGTGAGAACGTAAATGACTTTTTAATGCAGAAAGAAGGAAAAAGGTCTTGTCGCACTCTTTACAGGAAAATTGATTTATATTTGCATCCATATCAAAAGGACATTTATTTATTCAACATATGCTGAAACACGCTGGTAAAAATACTTTTCAAAGTATCTTGTTGCCCAAGCGAAATCGAGCTTTATATAAAGTTAAATGTTGCCAGTTTTAATATTTACTCAAATTGAAGTGTTGCCAATTTTACAATTCTTTTTTAAAAAAATAACTTGTTTTCTTGGTAAGAGCATCTCAAAAAAATAATTAAATTCTGATAGGCACATTTTATTAATTCTTGTTTAATTAAACTTACGTTATAATTTAAAAAATTTGTTTACCTAAACATAAGAAACCTGTTACATTTCCAAAGTATGTGTCGTCAAGAATGAAAATTTCAAAGAAGATGGATGATGTAATGTCTTATAAATACAGTAGAACGTTGTTTATCCGAACATTTCTTATCCGGAGCGTCAAATATCCGAACCAAAGTCCGGATACGTTTTCGAACAGTGCAATGCTCAACTTTTGCTTCCTGTGATGCTAAAAGTGAAGGGAAAACCTAATGTGAGGGATATTTGGGGAATTTCAGCTGAGTGATTTGGTAAACATATGCGCGGAATATTAGGTCAGTTTGTTTACAAGTGAGGGGTGTATACGTGCTCTTTTTCAGTTTTGTCGATGTAGAAAGTTAGATGGCTTGGGATGCAGAAGACTTAGGATTTAAAATACTAAATAATGACGATATAGGGATTTCCGTGCAAGAAGAATCCGATCCTGTCAACTATGAAACGGATGAAAACGAGGACAACAACAACGAAAGTGGTAAGGGTCCATCAAATGCTGACGCGTTTCCTGCGTTAGAGACAGCTCTGGAGTGGTACGAACAACAATCAGAGTGCTTCTTACTCAACTACTGCTGCTGAAGAGAATAAGAGACCTTTCAGCTAAAAAAACAAAGGTGTACAATGGTAAAGCAAAAAATGTGATTATTTTCCACAATAAATGTAAAATTGTGATATTTTGCACCTACTTTGCTTTTCTTCAAGCACGTTTCCCGCATGTGATGATTTTCAATATTTGTATAGTGTCTAGTATTATATACTGCATGGATCGCATTCGGTTTTTGATTATCCGGACAATAGCGTATCTGAATGGTGTCCGGTCCCCCAATTGATTCGGGTGAACGACATTCTACTGTAGGTTGAACGATTGCGTGCAGGGTCATCTTAAGCCAACGGTCAACTAGGCTCAGCCCAAGGGTCTCGGCCTCAATGGGGACCTTGTCTCGTGTTCTAAACTCACCCTCAATAAGATCAGCATCGGAATAACTAAATTGGTCAAATGTTATTCCCATACATATTCTATGAAAAACTGAGAATTTTGAACTCCATAAGTCAACGCTTCTCAAACTTTCAATATTTGCGAACCATTATTCAATCATAATTTTTATCCTGCCCCCCCCCCCAAGCAAGAACCATGCACTGAGTTCAATAATAATATACTTTGATGCTAAAGCTACTATACGACTTTAACCTCTTAAGTGTCACTGGCGTACATAAAACGTCACGTGATCAGCCAGTACGTTAATTGCAATGGACGTATATATACGGTTTTCCGAAGTATGATCTTTTCTGCACACTGCTATTCATAAAACAATTCCGAAGGTTTTGGAATGCAATAAAAGGACCTTGACAGAGAGTTAGCAGCAGATTTACTTATTTCGGAAGATTTGCTTATCTACTCCTTTTCTAGCTCCCCCCCCCAACATCATATACGCTCACCTACGTGCTAAAAAACGGTGGCATTCATGAGCGAATCGCGTAATTATCAGGATTTAAGGTATTAATTATAAACTGTACAAACTATCAAGATAAGTGCTCATTTCTGTACATAATTTTGTATATGACAGGTCCGTGGGATCACTAGTAATTATTAAACTTGTTCTTAACTTAGTAGTTAACTTAGTATTCTTAACTTAGTTCTTAAGAAAAAATTAATTATAAAATACATTGCACAATACTTATATATTTATAAGTGCATTATATCAGTGTAAATGTGTATTTTATTTTTTATTATGCAGAATATATTTTATTTGTTTATTCCGAGTAATTAATAATTTTTTTAAATATTCTTTCGTTTTCAACTTCCCAATATAATCACGTCCCCTCGTAGGGTTATCACGCCCCGCCAATAGGGGCACTTCACAGTTTAAGAAACGCTGCCATAAGTCAACTGGCTATTATGTGAAAACAGTTAACCATGTCTAAGCCTAGACCTTTCACTATACACAATCATTACTCATTTAGTCGAAAGAGTGCTACCGGTCGAGCCAATTTATGTTTAGGTATGCACATTTGTTTGTTCCGGGTCAACGAATATTTGACAATATAAGCTATATTCTTACTGATTAGATGAAAAGTCACAAGTGGTGATCCTTTTTGCATAAGGATCTACGTTTCCAAGAAGCCTTAATAAGTCCCTAATTGAGCATCAACATGGCTTTCACATAAATCGACTTTCCCATTTATTCTCTTTAAAATTTTCAGGCACGCCGGAGTGACAAGGCCGAGTTGCTGATACACTCTATCCCAGGTCACGGCAACGTGCACTTTTAGTCTTTATATATTTAACGTGCATCACAGTCCCTCTCCACATTTGATTTTATATGGTACCGAAATTCGATTCTACTATTAAAAAGAAAGTTTGAACTATGAAGCTCGGGGATCATGACCATTCCGCTACTGTGCCGGCTGAATCAAACTCGTATTTTAAATAATCGTAGTTGCTTATTAAAACTCCTAAATAACTTATATATCAAGCAAATTTTCATTTAATAAAATAATTGTACTTATTTCCACAGACATGCATTTAAATTCTGAGAGCAAATAAAATGACAGATCAAAATAAATTTAAAAACATTTTTGTTCCTTCTGATTTTTTATGTGGATTCAAATCACAGAATAGTGTTCTTAGGGACGTCCTACTTACCTAAAAGTACTCTGATGTGACAAGGACGCCACTTGAACTGGCACACCACTTTCTTCAAACCCCATCAATGTATGCAAATATAAAATCTTTACATATTTAACTTAAATCATCCCTTCTGCACATCGGGGATTTTAATGGTATTAAAATTCAAATCCAAGATTGGACAGAAATTAATTAAGGATCTAGATTTCGACTATGACCATTCGGCAACAGTTTCACTTAATGAAGGTTGGAGATTTTATAATAGTATTTACTTATATATTAAATAGTTTATATCGTTAAGGAATTAAGTAATTTTTTTGATTTAATGAAATGGATATTCGTATGGACACAAATATACAGTTACATTCAGTGATCAGATAAAAGATTAAAGGACAGAACAAATTTAAACATATTTTGGGAGAGAATTATTGCTAATTTGTAAATGCAAAATCATGAAGCTCCGCTAACATCTACTTTTAGTGTTGACAAACTTAATCCCTGCATAAGTTCTTATGCTCGACGGATTTTAAATGGTGCAGAATTCAGTTCACAACAGAAACCGAGTCATCCCGTAACTTCCGACCATGACCATTCCGTTCTGGGTCAACTTAGTGAAGCTTGGACTCTAAGTAGTATTTACTTTTGAAAGATTCTAACTCTGTAAAGAATAAAGAAAATTTTTAATTTTATAAATGGATTTAATTGTAAACTCAAAATTCAGGTACAATTAATATCAGTGATCAGCTAAGGAACTGGAGACAAATAAAATTCAAATATTTTTAGGTTAGAAGTTCGTGTTACTCTCTGGATGAAAATAGTAGAATATCGCACAAACAGAAAATTAACTTCATTAAAATTTTCATTTTCTTGGTTTTCCTGTTGCAATTATTTTGATTTTAGAGAAAATTGTTAAATTATGCTCTAAAATTACTCCACGATAGCTTATAGCATGATATGGATTTTAACTTACGCTGAAATGTAATGCAGTTATCTTTTCATTTCTGATATATCTCTTCTGCTTCAATTTTAAATCATCTCGAAACATTTGTTAAATTTTTACGGATTTTTGAAGCATCCTCTAACAAAGAAAGTTCCTAATTGAACCACGACATGTTTTAAGTTTAACTGAATTTGGAACGCATTTGATTTTATCTTACAAAAGCTCTCAATTTTTTTAAAAAATAGAATATTGAAATATGTATATCTATTACTAAGAAATTATATTTTCGGTAAGATAGCTCAAATCCCTCTTGTTTAATCAATGATAAGCGAAATGTTTGTTAGTCGTGCAGGTAAATCTATCATTATTCTTTTCGAAGAATTAAGAGAATAAAATATTATTTTAGAGCTAATGAAATACTGAACAAGAAAAAGTAAGAAACAAAGAACTGCTACTGCGTTAAAAAGTTATTTAATAGATTCGAAGAACAATTTTGAGAACCCACACGATATAGTATTCAAAAGTATTTCATAAAATTTGAGAAAATTTCTGTAAAAATATTTTAAAGGAATGCAGGTATAGAAGTAAGAAAATACTCAAATGGCTAATTTTTGCAATGCATAATTATTTACTATGAACAAATAACGTGCATTAAATTACTTTTAGATTTCATTTTTCATTTAATGCCTTATAAACTCAGTGAAATACATTTGTAGCACAATTGAAGAAAAATACACTCATATCTAAAATTTTAATTTGGTAATTCTATACCAAAGTTAGATTCAAATTATATTATTATTCATGACATGTTGAGAGAGAGAGAGAAATATAGGGATTTTACTTATTTGAAATGTGAATTTAAAAAACTTTAAAGTTTATACTTTTTAAAAAATAATGTTGTTTATAAATATAAGAAACATTCTGATTTAAAAATGTAGCTTTCACATGTAGGGAAATCAAAATAAATTTAAATAATCACAGGAATAATTGGATTAAATTTTCAGGATAAAAAACACAATATTGAGGAAATAAGCAGGAAAACAAAACAAACCCAGTTTCTTTCAATTTATTTTCAAATTATGTCTTGCACATAAAAAATTGTTTCATAAAAAAGTCATTAGAAAATGCAAAATAGAAACAACACTTTTCAAAAAGAGCTGTAAAAGGAGGAGCATATAAAATTTTAGTAATATCTAAAGATAAAATACGCCTCAAATATTGTAAAAATATTCATGCTCCTCATCTTATCGTGAAATAAACATAATTAAATCATTCAAGGTCCGGATAAATTAAAAAATTTTAATAATATCTTTTCCAGCATCCCAAACGTGTAAATAGTCAATATTTAAAAACAAAATTGAGTTATGAACTGGTAACTTTCAAAATGTGTGAAAAGTAAGAATTCTAACCATTGTGATTTCGTAAATGTGTATTTAAACAATACCGACGAGAGAATTCCCGGTTACAAATATAACAAACATACGGTTTTTCTTTTGTATGAATACGCAAATGCGTTTTTAAAGCACTATTCTGAGTAAAAGTCATTTTGCAAATATCACAACAATAAGGTTTTTCGTTAGTATGAATACGCGAATGCCTTTTCAAAGAATTACTATGACTAAAAGCCTTTTTACAAATATCACATACATACGGTTTTTCTTTTGTATGAATACGCAAATGCGTTTTTAAATTACTGCTTAGAGTAAAAGCCTTTGACAAATATCACAAGAATAGGGCTTTTCTTTCGTATGAATACGCAAATGCATTTTAAAATCACTATTATTAGAAAAAGTCTTCATGCAAGTATCACAAAAGAAAGGATTTTCATTGCTGTGTATAATCAAATGTTGTTTCAAATTACTTCTTCGGGAGAAAGTCTTGTTGCAGATTTCACAAAAAAAGATTCCTCATTCTTGTGAGTACGCGAATGTGTATTTAAAGCACGAAGATGAGGAAAGGTCTT